>JABFPN010003399.1:0-18255 GCA_022817305.1 Leptoteleia sp. ZL-2020
AAGAAATAGCGAACGCTTTTTCTTTAAGCTGCGTTTCTAAATCTGCTTTCATTGGCAGAATAGCCAACTTAAACTCTCTTACATTAAACTTAGGTGGGTGACGAATCGTCTGGACTGGGTGTACATACCCACACTGCATATGAAAATATGTATATTTTAAATTATTGTAAGCACTAATTTATCTTGAAATTTGCAAACACAATATAATTAATTAAACAACACTGACCGAACGTAAAAAATTTAACTGGTTAGTATTATCTGAGATAAGATTTATCATAAAATTAATTTCATTTTAATATAAAAACTTAAATTTATTATATACTAACTGAATATTCTTATTTTTTAATTGATTTTCTATAAGTTTTAATAGGAAAATTTTCTTTATACAGTTTTCTTAAAGTAAGTATATTTTTTTTCTGAGTGTATGTTTCACACACTATTAGAGATATCTATAATCTAATAAGAATTCTATTTTAAATGTTAATTACCAATTAGCAGATGTTGTAAACAGAAGCATATTTGTTCAAAATAACATCTTTTGCAAACGCAACTCTTACAACTTTTTTTTCTAAATAAATAATACTCCATAAAGTTCGAAGACATAGGTAATCCTGGACGTAGTTAATAGGATTCATTGTTGCACAAAAAGAGCATTTTCCTTGGACATTTAAAGAGCTATTTGCAATCCCAGAAGTACTTATCTTGTATCTCTTTAAAAAGATTTACAAATCGACACGAATATGATGGATTACCATCGGTAACCCTCATTTAGCTAAATGTAAGTGAATGTCAGTTATGTTTTGGTGAGTTCCGTCGTTGCATGATCCTTCAAATAACAGTAATTCAGATAATCCTAGTTTAATCCACGTAAACATTTATTTACCTCTATTCAGAAGCGACAATGCACAAAGGAGTTTGGTCTTCGATTTGTAATGAAATTAAACCGATCCAATATATTGCTTAATTTTAGAAAATATTATTAGTCTTACATATTATCATTACAAATAATTACAATAAATATTAAAACAACTGCTAATGTGTAAAGAAATGTAAACAAAAATCTTAAATATTTTTATTTTAATTTAAAAAAATGAAATTCAATGTCTATTATACTTGAATTTATAAATTTAAATTAATTTAATTAAACAACAGATTCTGTCGTATGCCGGATCAATAACGGCAGTTGAATTCTTTTGTTTAACGGACTTCAGCCAGTACTGTGCCAGTGCTGGTTTACAATAACGGCCGACGTTGTAAAACGCAGTCGGCAAAGTGCTGGCGACGTATCGATTTACAACTAATTCTGTGGTTTGCCGGTTTAGAATAAGGGTCAAATTTATTGTTTCCCAGTACTGGTTCAATACAGACACGGTACTGGTATACAAAAGGTGCCAACAGTTATTTGTTATACATATGTGTTAAAGATTATTGCATTGCAACTAAAGATTGATGGCGCAGCGGCAGAAGGTCAAGCTAACACGTTGGAGGCTCAAGTTCAAATCCCAAATTGTGCAAAATTTCTTTCAATAAATAAATTCAAATGGTATCTTAACTAAAAATTACTTAACTGTATGTTAATAGAATTTCAAAAATTGAAGAAAAATTAATTTTTTTTAAATTCTAGTGAAACAGTACTGAATCGGTTGTTAGCCAGTACTGAATCTGTACTGTCCCAGTCCCAGCAAACCACCGATTCTGTCGTATTTCAGCGTTCAATCGGTACATAATCAGTTGTTAGCCAGTACTGAACCTGTACTGTCGCAGTCCTGGCAAACCACCGATTCTGTCGTATTTCAGCGTTCAATCGGTACAGAACTAGTTGTTAGCCAGTACTGAGTCTGTACTGGTTAACAACTGGGCCATAGTACGGCCAACATTATCATCCCAGTACTGTACCAGTACTGGCAGACAACAGAATCTGTACAGCTGTCAGTACAGGCAGTACGGCTGCCAGTACTGGGCCAATGCTGGGCTGTATTGTAATTTCCACATGGGCTGTTTAAGAATAATTTTATATCAGCTGTCATGGGCGCTCCTAATTAATTCTGTTGTGCTTAAAAAAATTCATCTCCATTTTTTTAGAGACATCCAAATTTATCTTTGTGATCATTCTTAAAGATAGCAGAATATTTTACTGTAACAGCAAAAACTACTTAAATTGTATAAGTCCAGTAGCTTCGTCCTATTATAAGGAAGTTCAAAGTTTTTAAGAGTTTCCTTATCTCTAGCTCTAAGAATTTGGAACAAACGTAAAATCTGTTTTACAAATGTTTTTGAAGATATACTAAATTGAACTACGTTTTTGAACTACGTGAAACATGACTGTAACAGGATGCATGTTTCGCTGATACGATAAAGTTCAGATATCATTTGTTCAAAAAGTAAGATCAATGAAGAAACCCTAAAATGGAAAAGTGCCAGTTCTGCGTTACATTGAAGAAAAGTATTTAAATAAATTTTAATATTCCATATCCAGAATTTAAACTTGGATTTCCATTTTAATTAAATGAAATCCGTTTACTGTAAAAAGATTTTAAATATTTTAAAAATATAATTTGGAGATTTAATCTGATCGTATCATACATTGATTTTGTAAGAACAAAAAGGAGCAATTAAAAATTTAATAAACAAATGTAACATAAGGAATAGAATGATATACAATACGTATTCATAATTTATAACAGCTTTTAAAAGTTACTTTCACAACGTTATATATAATCATAAAAATCATTTTACGCACAATATAAAAAATTTCACATTTCGTTCAGAGTAGATTATAACAATATATCAGTGCAACAATAACAAAGATATAAAAAGCCATTCACCGATTTGAACGAGGCAATGCTTCGTCAAAGTGCGATACATTTTGTAATACAATTGATCAATTTAACGACACGTGCAATATTGCGGTGACGTTTTGCTGTGACAATATGGAGTATATGCACGCAACAGTCCTACGTGAGTATTGATTTGCGAGACAGGCGGTTATGCTCGATGCTCGATTATTATCGTTTTGCATCACAGAGTCATAGTGCAAGCTCAATGGACGAAACAAAAGCATGACACTCGGTATAATAATTATTTTTATTTAAAGCTGCCTATTTATCAGTGACATTTTTTATTGTAATATTTGTCACTATAATTTATCGCAAAATTAAATTATTGAATCACGCGTGTAATTTTTTTCACTCATTTTGCAACTTCAGTTGTTTTTAAAAATGTTTCAACATTTTTAAAAATGTTTCATCCAGACTAGTTTCATAAAATCATTTTACATTTTCGTGTTAAAAAACTGCTACGAGCTCTCACTCGTTAAATATTTCCACACAATCAATAATTCGTAAAATAAAATTTAAGTACCAATCGTCATCAAAAGTTCAGCCCTTTTGAACCCTCATTGTTGATAAAAATAGTGGAATAAAATTACAACCGATTAACAGGGGTCCCACGTTAATCGAATCAATTAACAAGCAATTATTTATCAATTAAACGAAAGCATACTTCTGAATTTTTCGCGACGCCTGAAAGCCATAAATGAAGCCTTTCTAATCTCAGCGTGGTATGCGATTTGAGAAAAGTTACATTGTGGCGTGGGCGTGACTCGTTCCAAAGATATAGACACTTAATAAAATCCATCGACTTATTTTTGTATTGTTCGCAAGTTGTTGTGCAGCTAAACTGACGGAAGAAAGGATCAAGAGTGGTGTCGTAAGACAAAAATACGCTTCTTTCCCCGTTGCGAGGACATTAAACGGAGGGTTGTAAATCTGCAATTAAACGCTCATTTATAATTCGACGCGCGATTTATTGTAATACACGGAAGTTCACGGTGACCGGAAAGTCGTTTCACATTATAGATACAGCGATGGATTGAGATAATGCTTTATCAGCCTAATATTTTACGAATATTATAGTGCGCTATAATTCACCTCCGCGATGGCGAATGAGGCACGGCAAGGATCTAAATAAATTCCACTTAATTACCGCGCGATACCATCGTCGTTATCAGTTTTGCGACTTAGAACCAGTCAATATACGCGCGTACATGTGTGTACATGTGCCTCAAAGTCACAAGCGCAACATCCCGCTTTATTTTATTTATTGGCTCGACCAAGAACCTTTCCATCCATTACCAATTTCTTTTCTTCATAACCAGCATTTCATTTAATTAACACAATATCTCAATATCAAACGAACTAATTCCTCAGCGCACATTTCGAATTTTTCTTCCAATTTACCGCTGTTTTACATTACCGCGAAGCCAAACAATTCATTACAACTGCTGAAACGTTGACCTACTTGGGTTGTAATTATTTAATAATTGTGTTTATACAACGCGCAATTATTCGTTCAAATGCAAGAAGAGATTACTGAAATAAGATTGTAAATACCTAAACAGTTAACAGTTAAAGCTGTGACTTTCTAACGAGATCTGTTTTCAATGCGACAGCTAAAGGTTTGCTGGTTGTTAATATAATAACTGAGCCAGATATCAATTTGTTGAAGTTAAAATTGTCAATATTTAAGCCGTAAAGTACATGAATTACAGTACGCAGCGCGCTCGTTCTGTCGCATATATTATTATAACTGAACAACATGCGATTGGACAGCATAAGTACTGCAGGCGTCGGCTACTTAATCACGACTTTTCTTTCATAATCACATGCAAATTATAATTCAACTTTCGATAATCACAAATAACCGTACTTAAGTATAGCATTTCAGCTTTGATTCCCCACCTATGAATTCCAATAATATGTATTTAATATTGACAAACATTTTGTATATTAAAAATAAAAATAATAGCCTGAACTAGTAGTAATATTATTTTACTATTGAATGAATATTGACAAAAATTGAATGATGAAAGGATATTGAATCAACGCTAATATCAACTTTGAGTCAGATACTACTGGAACATTACCGGTAGTGACACTACCGGTACTGGAGCTACTCAACAAGTAAGTTATAGTTGATTATTTATTATAGATCCACGCAAAATGTTACAATAAAGTTGTAACAAACTTCAGTAGAAGTTCAAATAATGTGGGGTTACCGAATACAATGTAAGCAATTAACTCAAGTTTGAATTGATATTAAATTGATATTAAAAAGTTAACTTGAACAAATAATTTGTTCAAGTACAAATGACTTGAAGTTTCTCTGAAGTAGAATATTAACTTCAACGGTTTTTCTTGTTTTCTAACAAACATTATTGTGTATCTTAAATTATATAAACAGTTTAATTACAACTCGCCTAACTATGAGATTTATTCTAAATTAAATTAAGTGAAATGGGTCTTACTTTAAAACTCCTTACTTGCCTTAAGACACGCAATGTTTCAGTATTAGACATTGATGTCTTAAACTAGATGTTACGTGACTTAGGTTGAATAATGAATACTCCCTTTTAGACATTAAAATAATTAAAAATCATTATTTTGGAAGGAAATCAAAGTATTTGATTTTATTTTCAATCGTTTTGAATTAACAGAAAATCTGAAGGATGAATAACGTAAATGAAAATGATCGCCGAGTTGTGGCGTCGCATTCTTGCGGAGACGGCGCTCGAAAAAGACAACGCTGAAAAATACGGTGGAGCCCTTTTACGACGGGGCATTGTGAAACCGTATCTTTCCTCGAGACTTTCCTCTTTTTTTCTCTGTCTTCTGAATTATTCCCTCCTTTATTTTATTCGCCTCATTCGAGCGTCGATGCCGGAACGTTAATTATGAAGACACGAGCTAATCTCGGGGCCGTAAAATGGTGTGATATTCGCACCGTTTCTTGGATAAGACAAAAGGTCGCATGGGAACTGAGAGTCATTGAAAAAAAAATAGTTTGGTCTTAAAATATGTTACATCACTCGTTTCTAGATTTATATTCACGAATATCTCATTCTCATTTCAACTCAGAAAAGTATTTTACATTGGTTTATCAAAACTTTGACAAACGTTTATCTAAACATATTATACATTATTTGACGGAAATGTTATTCCTGAATATAAATGAAACATAAACTTCTGGAACTTGTTTAAACTCGTTGGAATAAACGATCATTTTTGTTTTATCTTTAGACCATTTAGATTACTTTTAAAGAAATCTATAGTAGTAATTGGTAAGATTGTTAAATTAACAATCCAGATAATGAAACATAGATTGCAATCATAAATGTAATCATGATTTGCTATTTAGTAATAGGATAAATTATAATTGGCGATTTAGTCTAAAATGGTTTAAATATTGAGACAATTTAAAAATATTTATAGACCGCTATAAAAGATCCTTATTTTATATAAAATAGTATAATTAATTTACATCAATTTGGAAATTATTTCAGAGGATTTAAATAGTTAAAAAGTATCTGCCACAATTTTTTTTTTCATAATTTATCAATTTTTTATGAATTATAAAGTAGCAAATTTTACTAAATATACATTATTTATTTAATAATATATTTAAATTCGTTTACCATAATGATATATTTGAAATTACTTTCTAAATCAAAGTGAGGGATATTACTGAGAAAAACTTTATTCATACTACAACTAAGGTCTGCAGTTAAATTTGTGCCTGACAACATTTTTGTGTCATGACAATTCTGTTTTCTAATGGTAATAACTAAATTTGGTTTACCTACCAAAATCTTTTTGACACTTAAATTTTTCAAATGTAAGAACTAAAATTGTTGTAAGATTAACTATAAAACTAATATTAAATAGAAAAACTTAAATATGTTAAGTAATTTTTACTTGCTATGTAATACAAAGTAGAAAATCATTGCCCTTGGTATCATTACATTATTTTCCTGGGACAATAACATCTCGTTATTAATTTGTACTATAATCGGCTATTTTTTTTCTACTACACAAGTAAGGAATCTCTATTTTTCATGTTACATAATACTATATCTTCTACTAGTGCACTTAAATACAAACAAGGAAGGTATTAATGTACTAAGTGTTGAATATTTTTATCTAACTCACACGCAAAATAATGGTTTAGACATAGTAGATAAACTTATATGGTTACGAACTTCTGTTCAATTAAACGCGGAAATTCTGTCCAGATTAACAAAATCATTTACTCAAAACACCTATACAAATTTGACTGATCTTTTGTCCATTAGGTGTCAATATTCAGTGTCTTTAACCTATGCCGTTCATAAGACAGAATGTCATATTGCACAAAAATATATGGAATAACAATTTTTAATAAACTGTTTTAATAAATTTTCATAATTTAGTTTGCCATATAATGATATTCTGCAAGTATAATGCCAAACTAGTAAACTTTATATAAAAATTAATATTTTTTTCTCTCAGTGTATTGCTAAATCAACCAAACATTTTTTTCTAATTAAACACTATTAGCGGGACTAAATTCTTTTTGCTGATTTGACCATAGTCTTTACTTGTAATTATACTAACTAAATTTTCTAGCTGCATTGACCAAATTTTTACTTGTAATAGCTGAAAATTATTTTCCGTGCATATATATTATTATATTAACATATTTATGTTTAAAGCTACAACACAACAAATATTGGTATACATGGAGAGAAATCTTAAGTTAATAAAATCTCATCCTTGGCATTTATATATGTTGACCAACAATGTTTAAATATTGTACATATTTGTTAGTTATCATAGTTATTAAAGTATGTAAAATTTAAAATTGATGTCTGAGGAATATTATAAGAATTTAAGTATATAACCCGTTTAATAATAAAAGTAGTAAAAATACTGACGCAAAATCAGTCCATAAATCATTATTACTTGGCAAGTATCAAAATATTAGTAAACGTCCTTCAATTGTCACTATACTAGACACTAATAAATTTTATAAATCTCGTATTCTTTCGACTGTCAACTTATTAAAAGACCACACCAATATGTTTTACGTCAACGTTGTTATACAGCATAGTAATTTTTGTTCCAACTTTTTTCTGCGTGTAGTTATGGCAACTATAATCAGTACTGAGCGCAAATTGTATAATTATTTCAACTATTTCTATTCTCTCTTAGTTTGTAGCTCACGTCAAGAAGCCTGATTTTAATCATGTAAAAGCCAATCCCGGTAGAAACGCATGAGTCGCATGAGTATGGCCAGGAAACCCGGTCAGAACCTAATTAGATTACCATTTTACAGCCAGCATTAAGAGGACTTATTATGGCCCTTGTGTGGTCCCGATCGTGAAAACCTTAGATTGTATTAAGGTTGCTTATTCCTGATCAGTACCACATTACCAAATCAGTTTCTACTAGGGAAATTGTGGCACTGCAGTTTAAATAAGATCATCGGAATTCTAGTAACTGTTCTTTAGCAGTCAAGAGTTAATTCTACTATACCATATGCATTTTTCATCGAGTACCTAAACATTCCAAACAATGTTTTGCAACCAGCATACTATATGTATGTACATATGCATGTATTACTTATCATTAAAAACTCTAAATTTCACTAACTCTTTCTATCTACAAAGTGTACATTTAGTAACAGAAAACACGTATTATCATAAGTTGAATGAACAGTCATCGGAACAACGCCGAATGCACGATACAATCCACATTTTCATAAAGTGACATGGATGCGACTTTTTTTTGCTATTATTAAACCTATATTAAATGCGGCATAGAGACGGCGCTGCAAAATATCAAGTCATCATCGGACTCATTTGCCGAGTTCTTGCGCGCCGCATTCACAGCTGATAAATTCAATTACAAACTCATTCAGGGATAACACATCGTTTCGTCCGACGGTGGTTTTTTTTCGTACGGTGCGGTATGTCGGCGAGCCGCGTGTTTGCGTAAAAAAGCCGGTCCCTCGATTCTATACGTGTCTTCCCTGCCTCCCCCTCCCCCTCCCCCGTGGCATTACCCCCATATTCTCGCATCTCGTGGAACGTGAAACGAGCTACGAAATGTCAACCGTAAACCTCGCAAGGCAACACTAATTAACCCGACCGAAATAAACTGCCACACCGAGCCCTGCTGCTTTCTGTCTCTCTTTTTTACTAATTTTCTCCTCTCCTTATCCCGGTGTCTTATTCGCCTATCTGTTTTACGATTTCGACCGCTCAAGAACGACGCTTTTTCGATAAGATCCCCATCCTCCTTGGGCCTCGTCGCGACAACAAAAACAAATCAAAATCGGGTTTGCGGGGCGGCGGTTTGCGTGACAAAAAGATTTACGTCCGATGCTATTAAATTATAGGCAAAAGGGACGTTTGTACATGACCGCGTATAAATATTTTTATGCCGGTGGTATTGGTGTTTTTGTAATTACGCGGGGAAAATTTTAATTAATCCAACGAGTGCAAAGTGAGGTTTTGTCCACCAAGCAAGAAAGTCATCATTCATCGGACCGTTCCAAGATAATTTCGTGAATTCATGAATTATTAAATTATAAAATTATTTGATAAGCACAAAGAAAATTTGATTGCTATATAACTGCGCGAATTAAAAGAGTTATTCTGTATTTTGTCAACGATCGTTGATGCTAGAGAACAATGGAAATAAATGGTATAGGATATGATTTGTAAGTTTATAATATAGAAGAATATATAAAGCAACCAAAACAATTCAGAGAAAATCAAAATATACCTTTAAAATGTATTTTTGTAATTATGAAATTGGTATTTAGAATATCTATAATATTAATTATGAACATCGTTTCAGCAACGATTACATCAGTTTTAATGTACAATTTTAATTTTAATGTTATTAAACATTCCAATAAGTAGTTATATATTATTAATTACCTTTAATCCATTAAAAGTTACTTTAATTAAATTGAATCATGAGTTTAATTGAAAATTCTTAATTACACAGCAAATTCAACCTTGATGTAATTGGCTTCGGCCAAAAAATGCAAATAAATTTTCACATAACTTCTTTCGACCAAAAAGTGATCTCTGCAGTTTATATTAATAACCTAGACGCGTCTCTAAATATAAAATCCGTTTATTTTAATGTAACATGTAATAAAAGTATACTTTAATTATCGCAAATGGTTACTTTTCGCCTCATTGTTTGAAATCCGTGCGGTCGGTTGAAATTTTTTTCATTCATGTATATTACAAAACAGTCCAATTAGCAATGTCCGCTCAAACTAACTAATTGAATTCGTTCATTTGTTTTTCCATCGGGACAATGCGGATTGGAAATAGTAGCGCGGTAGATTGTTGGGAACAATTGTCGACAGATGCATTAAATGAGCCAAAATACCACTTCAGCGGCTAATTGATCATTGGTTTTATAAAGGAACCGCGCGCCCTTTCAAACGTATGCGTACGCAACGCAGTTTTCAACCCCACAGTTTATTGCACGCTGCTCATTTGGAGCCCCGTTGCAGAACGACGCGTTGCACGCTATATCGCCCGTAATGTCGAATACTCGCGCGAAATGAGCGGCTGTCAACTGGTATTCAAAAGGAAGAACGGTGTAAATTAAGGGAGAGGAACGAGTAAAAAGCAGAAAATGCAATTATCATGCACATGAATTAGTGCCTTATTCCCGCAACTGATAGTTTCACTTTATTAAAAACATACCGCTGTATCAATTCGTTATTGGAGAGAGCCTGGACAGTTAATTAATTTTTTGATTAAATGTCTAATCGAGTCACTTGTGTAATTGGAAGCACTGAAAATTGAGTCGTACAAACAGATTCATCATTTTGTAACGATGAGCATGTTTTTGCTGTTTCAGTCTTTAATCGCTTTAATCGATACCATTCATCTGCCCATGTAGAAAAAAACGATCGGGCCAAGCCTGGCACAAGCTTGGTGCCGTCGATCGGCGTGAAAAACCAAATGTGCATGGCCCGTCATCGGCTATCCATCGGCCGATCGTCTTTAGCTGTTGATCGGCATATCAATGGCAATAAAATAGCCGGTGATGGCCCATGCACATTTGGTGTTTCATGCCGATCATTAGCCGATCGACGGCAAACGACGTTTTTTTCTATGTGGGTGCTGTTATTTTAATTCTCTGGAATTTCAGTTTTTAATATCCTTTGTACGCTTAAAAAAAGTGCATTACAGTTATAAAGTTTATAAGATATATTTATTTTATATTTTTTATAAAGTTTTTGTTTTTGGCTTTCTTAAAGAAAAAAGAATGTCAACATGTTCATTTTTAATTTCAATATATCATACCACGAAGTATATTTAAACTCAAATTATATTAATCTAAGTTTATATACGATGATTACATTCATATTTTCACACCGCTATTCTAACAATATACGAACATAAGATTCGAAAACTTATATATGTTAACAGGGTAACAAAATTTATGTTAGATTAAAGAATGTTGAATGAAAACATACGGTATTTGATGTATCAGAACTAAGTACTATTTTTGCTCCGTCATAAATTACACGACAAATTCAAGTTATGTGACTGAAGACATGCTCATCTAACAGCACATCAAATAATTCTGATATGTAGTCGAATTCCAATTTAAGCAAATGACGGAATAATCCATTTAAACACCGTGTTGAAACTGTATAAATATATTTATAAAATGTTTGCTTTAATTTTATAATTTAATGAATCACTTCTTTAAAGTTATGACTTCGAGAGCAAAGAAAATCAGAAGATATTTACATTCAGAAAAAAGATGGGTTTCTTTTCTTAACTCCTTTAACTCAGGAAGTTGAAAATACCACAGTGTTAGTATATCCATTTAGATTAGTAACAATTTTGGTAATAAAAAGTGACAGCAATAATGCCATGTATACTGTGCAGAGATTAATAGAGGCGGTAACTACACAATAGATTTTAAGCAAGCTTGCATGACACAATGTAATGAAAGTGACTACAAAGTAAATGAATAAAATCTTTTATAACATCTTAGCGTATTTTTATGTAAATCTAGTGTAATTATTAATACTTTAAGTTTATTTTTCGTTTTGGAGGTTGCCCCAGAGGTCATTGAAAGATTATTTTACAGCTTTTTTTTTGGAAGTTGCGTTGTTAACAGTATTATTATTGCAGTTATAATTTTAGTTCACTGTACGTCGCAACTCCTTTTCGCAGTTGGTTTTAAAACAAATTATAAAATGGAGTTAGGATTAAAATAGTTATCGATAGCACAGTTTACGGTTGCCACAACTGTATTTGCATCCGCGGCAACCAATCACGTAGCAGCCGGTAGAATTTTAGTTGCGCTTACCGGGTAAATTTCTCTCATTGCGGGAACGCGATCGCCATAAGCTCCTCCTTAAAATTCCAGCGCGCTGCCGCGACCTCGCCGACGTGCTATTCTTTTGAAACTCGTCTAAACGAAAAATAGACGAGAGCGTTAGCGTGATTGGTATGGCTTGTGGCATAAATTCACACCGTTGAAAAATGGATATACGAGCAAGGCTGATCACTCGGCAACGAGACCGATCCCGGCGAGCATCGGCCAGGATATTCAGAGCTCGCATGCGACGGTATATCGGGTGTTGCATTTGCAGTCGCAGGCCGCAGTCCGTCCCTATCTGCAATCAGGTGCAAAAGGCTCGCATGTGCAGCTTATACCGACGGACAAATACACGGTTACACGCGCACAAATACGCGCGGCTCGATGTTACGTGTCCATAGAAATTGAATAGGTAATTATAACGCGGCCGGACAAGGCCGACCGCGTGGCAAAAGTTCTGAGAAGAGAGCCTCGCGCGACGTTCGGACACGGGTTGTGCGTGCAGGCCGATGCATTATCTCGTTGCGCGCCGTTCGGCCGGTATCGCTGATGCGCGCGCCTTGATAAAGACGCGCCATGGCTTAATTGACGCGCGCTTTCCGGAAATGAGCCGGGCGACAGCGCGACCACTTAGAGGCATTGTCTGCGCGGGCCGCCGCGGAAACGCTCCGCGCTCCTCGCTGCAATTTATGCTAAGCGAAACTCGTTTTCAGGCCGACTTTAAATGGTGTGATGGCCGCGCTTCAAGGTCACCGCTTGAGCGCTTTTCGCTGTCGATTTGTTGGCGATTATGATACTCCGCAAGATGGGAGGAATTAATTTGTCGCGATGATAGATAGAGGCTTGAGATTGCTTTCGTGGGACCGGCTTATTGGCATTATGATTGCGCGTGGAATTAAGTAGTAATGTCGTCTGCTCTTAAGGCCGCGTGCGAGTCGATTGAAAAATCAAGATTGATATCGTTACGCGTTGCTCGTGAATAGTAATCAAATGGGAATTTCTTATTACGTGTTTATGTACTACAATTGGACGCAAATTGGCGAGGTGAAATGGCGCCTTTTTTGCGGAAATTAAAACGATTATACCAGGACGTCGTCGGACGGAAAATTTGTTCAATCTCATGAACAATAAATCATTGATGGAAAAGTAATATAAAAACAGTGGGATATGTTAAATGAAATTTTTTCCATTTTTATGATAAATCAGAACCATCCCTTGTGGAAAAGAATGCAGAAAAATGTTGAAAAACGCTGCAAAAGACTGAAATAATGCTAAAATTGACAATTTTCAGCATTTTCCAGTTTTTTTTTCAGAATTGTTTAGCATTCTTTTCCACAAAGGATCTCAATCAAAGAGGAACTGAATTGAGATACATGTTGCCATTTAATAATACAATTTATCCAAGGAATTAAAACAGAAAACTCAGAATTTCAACTGAGGGATTCAAACAATCTTCCGTATCAAAATGTAGAAACGTCACCAATAAAAATTGGAATGATTCGTCGAAATTCGCAACCATTACATCAATTCGTCAAAAATAATTATCCAATATTCTCCGGTCGCGAACGTTAGCGACACCTGTTCCACTTAAAGGCGTAATCTGAAAATCGAAAATTCCAGCTTTAAAGCTCGGGGCGTTTAAGAGGAATAATCGTAATGACACACGAAACGCTATATAATTATCAAACTGGGAGCAACAAAAAGGACATTCATTTGTGCCGCGTCATTTACATGTTGCCTACATGCGACGCAATAAAAGCATTCGAGTCACAATTTTCGTAAGGCAATTCCAAAGCTGAAAAATTGCCAGTCAACTTGCTTATGCGCGAGTCATATTTGGAAACGTACACGAAGGTTCGCCGCCGAAAGTGGAGAGCTTAGAGGAATCGTATGGACTTTAAAATGTCATCAAACCGTCGAGGGCGATACCGTAAGAAAAAGGAGCGACCGCTGGGAGGGAAAAAAAGGGAAGAAATTTTCGCCGTCTGCACGCACGCACGGCACGTCGTGGCTCGGCCCTGGAATTGTATGCAACAAAGTCTAGGGCGCACTTGCTGCAGGGTAGACAACTTGCAGGAGGATAATGATCGACGGAAGTGTTCGTGCTAAAATATGCAGATCCCGCTAAATTACCAGAGCAGCACACCTATCTAACCACAGCTACCGTCTACCGACGTGTATACCTGTTGTGGACTCTATCTCCGTCTCGCTCCGGCGCAGCCATTCCCTCTCGCCCGTCCACGAAATATCCCATCATACGACCGTACTTACGGTGCCCGATCATGAACACCTTTCAAGCATTTTTCATGTCTATCAACCCTCGTCTTCTGTGCTTAAACGTAAATGCTGGGTTCTTACGCATCTCTCTCCTTTACACTTTGTAGACGCTGTTCCTTCGACCCGCAGTCTTCTGACTGGCTAATTCCACCGTGCTTTACTGAAATAACCGTCCTTACTTCGCAAGTAATGAAATATAATTGTGTAATTGCCCATTCTGTGCATTAATTTCGTGTAAATATGTAGATTATACTAGACAATTTATACTTAATCATCAAACCGATCGTTATATTCAAATTATATATATATACATATATATATTTTTTGTTGGTTTATTCTCTCCTTTCGTTTTGTTGTTGTTCTAGTATAAAAAGCATGTCGATTCGAATGCGGAGAGGCTTTTTAGCGAATTTTTAAATACAGTCATTATTGCTTACATGTAATTTTATGTAGGAAAATGATTTTATGGTTGTTATACGAGAGAAATATTTTCTTGCGTTAAGTATGATTGATGTAATTCAGCAGAAGAGTTGCCGAAAAAAGTGACAGTAATGCGATTTGTTAAAAAAAAAAAAAAAAAAAACTAAACAAATATTTTATGGCTCAAGATTAGACCAACGCTGGTGTTGGACATTACATGATGGTAGGAACAACGTTTGACCCTTTATTTACGTCTAGCAATTTCCATTTAGGACAAACAGTACGTGTTAACGAAAATTCAACTGATGTTAACTTAATCTATTTATTATTAAACACGAGGTCATTTGAAAATTATTTATTAATGTCCACAAATTTTAAGAATAAAATACATTCAAGTATATACAGTTAAACGTAATAAAGCAATAATTTTTATAATACAGTAGCTCTTACATATGTAATAGTTTATTTATAAGTGAAAAATACTGTTACAATTAACAGAGATTACTAGTGAAAGATTTATTATCTCTTCGTGCATACGTTAGGCATTTGAGGTTTTAAAAAAATTTGTAACCCATTAGTTATTTATGAACTGATGAATACAAACAAATTTAGCACCTGATTTAGGCTAACGGAACAACTCATTAACTCGTGTACGTAGACTAACTGCTTTGTCGCAGGAACTCATTAACTTTGGTACAAGGAATCGCCATTACTCTTGAGTGCGTTCAATTTAGCATCGCATAAGTACGGGAAAATTCCGGTACAAACAGCGAAGATTAGAAAAAGACGGGATTTCAAAAATCACAAGGCATGAAGTAACCATTTTACGTAATAGTTTAAATTTGATTTGAAAACGGTTATGTGAGTTGAGGTAAGTTTCAGATCCCTCATTTTTAGAAAGCCGATCGATTGTGCAAATGTTTTCTTTTACGATTTCAATGGTAAGATAAACTTACGCAAAAGCACTTGAAAGAAAAGCCGTATTTTCAAACAAGAGATAATATATTAACTTGAAGTTGCTTTGTTTGTTTTACGATACTACACTAAAGTATGTTATAATTCTGTCGTGTTACTGATGAGGCCCTTTCACAACTCATGTTCGAATGCACAAACACCCTCATTAAGGGAAAACGACTTTAAAATTTTAGGTAAATAAAATTGGATTTACCTTTTGTGTTGAAGTTGTCTCATCTATTATACTCAATGATGTGTTACAAATATCCGAATTGATATTTCTTTTAAAAATATTGTCTTCGAAATGTTATCGATACGCTCCTTTAAAATTACAGAACAGCTCAATAAACGCAGGTCAAGCTTTTAGGTAAAATCGTGTTTACCTGAGAAACATAAAGGCCTCGCAGGCCGCTTACAATGCTCATCTTTTTCGTAATTTCAAATATTGCAACAATAAATTATACAACTAAACAGAAGTCTGTTTATCGACATTTGCGGTTTTTAACAGTAAACAGTAATTGCAAAAATAAAATATTAATTACAAATATTGAAAAACAATAATAACATTAGTAAATTATATCCCTGAAATAAATATATCCTTAATAATATATAAATGTGTACTTAAATTAAATATTCCATAAATCTTTCAGTTTGTGTACTAATAGCTTGAAAATAAAACTAAAACTTTCCATTTATAACTGCATGATTCTTTGAACATTGTATTTAAGTATATGCTGCGTAATATAACTTCTTTAAATACCATTTATTTAAATATAACATTTTCTAACAATAGTAATTTTATTCAAATAATTATATTCTACATTATATATTTACACTTTTAATACAAAGCATGTAAAATTCTTTTGTAAGTTCACAATTTCTTTTCTTTCCGACAAAGTAGTATGATACATTTTAAAATACACAATTTATGTGTGTAATAATTATGTTTACATGTTCTAATTTATTTTACATTACATCTTATTTATTGCATATATTAACAATCATTGAATTTCTTTTTAAATATAACTACTCTACCTATAGTATATAAATATATTTTAACACGGATATATTCAGTATATATTTTTATTGAGTGTTGCACTAATTATTCTACCATTAATTTACAGTTTATGGAGTTTAATACATTTTATACCGCATTGTGTTGGGAATCATACTCCACACATAAATGTTGACGTACACAATGCTCTCGTATATAAAACAGTAACACATTGTTGCTCGTACGTTTATTTCCCTGTTTAGAGAAATAATGAACGGTAACAATCACGATCGATCGGATCAATGTTAATTAACACGGGGCAATTAATTATTTTTAATAACTCGCCGACGGAATCTCGCAAGCCGGCCGGATCATCGTTTTCCCATGAAGGTTCTGAACTCTGGCGAATCCGTGGAAGGATATGTAACAAGCTGAAACGAATCAGCATAATTCACGGCGAATAAAGCGCCGATATATTGCCGCGGTGAAAAGAGGATCTCGGCCAATAAATTGTATCGATATTGATATCTAAGAGAGCCACTCAGAGTCGTTGGCTTTGGTATTAGTGCACAGTTGAAACGGGCACGTCTTCGAACGTTGATTTACGCGTATACGCATATTAGTACGAAGTATACGCGATCCGCCTACTCTTGCGCCTGTTAACAAATATACACTTGAGCGTTTAACATGCGTTTATGATAATTTATTACGCCGTCGAATCGGCGCATTATGTTCGACTCGAGGATACACGGGTACATCGATATCCCAGCCAATCAAAACGAGAGCATTCGTTCCGTTGCAGCTTTACGACATTTATGAATGAGTTTATTATCGTGCGCTTTATTCGGTTTAGTGCAACGCCGTCGAAACAAGTTTCGTTGCGCAGAGAAGTGCAACTCTTTATTCGTTTAAACTTCAGATTAAAAACAATCTCGATTTCGCGACAATCATTGCTAAATTTTATTTGCCTTTTTTCTTTTGATTTTGCAATGTAAAAATTTATCAGATCAAACTTTGCGTGTGATAAAAACTCGAATCAGTTTCATTCGACTTTGTTACTGACGACGAATCGAAAGTTAAGACGAATATCCGAACCAAAAGCAGAACAGCGATTATTGATGAAAAATAAATGACGGCGAAATCAATTACGGTTTAAACAAGGACAACCATTTTTATTGGCGTGGTTTCGACGCGATTCGTGTTTAATAAGTGCTTTAACACGACGACGACAACAGTGATGGATGGTGTCAAAATTCATTTTTAAGAGATCGTTACCATTGACAAATATTATGGTTTAACTTCGGCCAGGTACGAAACCGTTTCTTCATCGATTTAAGAGGGAGTCATTTGATAAAGCGATGCATGCGATCCATCATGCGCGTTTGACAAAAAAAAAAAAAAAAAAAAGAAAAAAAAGAA
>JABFPN010003400.1:0-18251 GCA_022817305.1 Leptoteleia sp. ZL-2020
TCTCCCAGAGTAGTATAAATAAAATGTACCAACATTTGACACATGACAGTTTACCTAACCTAACCTAATTTAAGGCAGCGTTTCTATCAGACGCGCATTCAGTGGAATACATTTTCCTCATGCATATATAGGGAATTCATGTATTAAATATTTTGTTTTATTACTATATTTAAATAAGTATGGTTGAATCACCCATACTTTAAAATATAAATTAAATAAATTATCAAGTTGTTGTAATAAAACATTTATTACCCTACAAGTATGGCTGGATTTTCCATACTATTTTTTTCAGTGTAAAAAATGTAATTGGCAAAATTCTATATTAGTATACTACATACTGCTCGCGTTTAATTTTGCAGAAGAAAGCAAAATAAAAGAAATAAAATATTGTACTTTTCGTTTCGCAATTTTCAGTTAACTTTACAGAAAATTAAACGAAGATAAAGAATTGACACTCAGCGACGGCTCAATTCGCGTGTTTCGTGCAACGATTTGCCTTTTTTCGGAAGCCCGACCTTGTTTAATTAGCATACCATTAGTGCGAGATACGGAGTACCGCAGTTCTAGATTAGCACGGCGACCATTGAACAAAGGCATTTCTCCTTGTCTTAATAAGCACTCGGAAGTTCAAATCGGCCGGATCTCGTATCTTCATCGTTGCTCGACTTCTTAGGGCACGTTCGTAAACTGAAGCAGACAAACGACTTTATTAGCACGTGCGCGGGGCAAACTCGCGGCGTAAACTTGCCGCGAAATTATGGCCACTTACCAACAATGACCGTGCCCGGGCCTCGGACTTTGTCCGCTAATGGACTGGCACTCCGTTAATTACCGGATGTTAATTCGAACCACAAGTACGCAAAACTGATTGACTTTTGTGGCCACTTGCCATTTCGTACGCAAAGATGTTATATTTTCGACAGTCCGCCAATTTTAACTGTAATAACAGTTTTAACAATAGCCCTCGGCCATCTTTCCGCAGTTTAGTGTTTCACTTAAAACGCCAATGAATCGACATTATTTTTTAGATTTTAATAATAATTGAATATGATGGGATATTCATTAAAAAAATTTATTTTCAGAAAAAATGTATATTTTCTTTTTTAACTGATTAATAATTATTCCAACTAAAAAGGTGGGACAAATTTAAACTGAAAGTGATAGTGCGGATCGTTTCGCAACCATACGAAAGTCACAGTAATATTTTTATAAACTGAAAAGTTTCTTTTCGAATATTTCTCCATTCTTACATTATCTGTTTCCAAGTTTTCACCTATTCCATCAATTTACGCAAATTTTAATGAAAATTTAAATTCAATATTTAAAAATTATTTAACAAGCTGAAAGCAAGCCTTATCAGATAAAGTGTTGGAGAAGGTAATGGCAGGCTTATTTATCGAACGTAATATCACTTTTCACTACTCGTGAACAAATGGTAATAATTTTCAAATGCTTTAGAAAGGTGCTATAAATACTGTACCCGTGATTTATCAAATAAAAAAAAAAGTAAAAAGAGCTGAAATGCCAAAAGAAAACTGTTCTTCAATTGAATTATTAATTATAATACCGACAGTGGAGCCGGCGTTAGTCTGGGGTAACCGTCGAATTTGGGAATCGATTTAATTAACTCCCCTTTACGTATTACTCTGGTCGGGCGCAAAATAAATAAATGACGGGAAAAGAGAGAGGATTTGAGGAGCGCGCGCGGTGGCAACGCCAGGCTGATAGAGCCATAAATAGTGCTATAGCTCATTGATCCGCATAATCGTATGCATTATCGTTTCTCTCCGGCAGCACTGAAATGGTCGCTGCCTGGCCCGAACATACGTACGGCAAGAATTGCAGTTTTTGCTTTTCGAGCTGCGGGCTATATGCCGCACGTGTGTTATTATGCCGACGAACGAATCGACGTAAGGCCGCGCCACGGGGACCACCATGGGATTCCCTCGCAGATGCCACGATGCAATGTCGAAAACTCGCTATAATGGACGCTCATAGTTGCAACAATATCAATAATAGTCATCGCAACAATAATAACCTCGGTAATGATGCCCGGCGTTTGGGACCGCAATCAGGAAGTTGTCCCGTGTCGTGGAGCTCAATTGGTTGCGCACGCTATCTGTTCAGGCCTTTTTTCTTATTTCGCCGCTGCATTGTGAGCCGAGATTGTAACCGATACATTTGTTTTGTTAAAACCGGGAATTACGTCGTAATAAGAGATGAACGGTGATTTTTCATCGAATATAAGGGAAATTGAACATTATTGAAACCTTTAAATGTTAAAGTCGGTAATGATCGTATATTTTGTATCTCTTTTGATTTTAAGTTGCCGTTAACTTCCAGTTATTATTTACATATACAATTTTGTTTTAAACATATTTAAACAAATGGAACAAGTTGAATCGGTACGAAAAATGCTGCTGAATCTACATGATAATGGACGGATAAGTGTAAACGTGGTAAATAATGAGAGAGAATACGATTCATCTTTATTTTCAATTGTTTTTTCACATTTACCTTCGATTGTCTCGCAAAGTAAATTCAGCATTGGTTTTCGTGCTGATCCAATATTTTCCACTGATATATATATATATATATATACAAAATCGAAAATAAATACATCAAAACTTGATCATTCACGATATGTTATTAAATACATATTACACTATACTTAAAATGTCATTAATCAAAATAAAAAAAAAATTGTGTTCCGCTCGTACATTTTAAAAACTTGCCACGACGTCTTCAATTTATTAAAGCTTACCTGTACGTTCTTCGAGCTCGTCTCGCATGCACGTACACCTCAATTAAAGCATATGGCGTGCGGCCAATATCAGTGAGCATAGTGAATGGTCGAGAAGTGATTTTCCTTTATTATGGTGCCGGGAAAGCGGGCCGAAAAGCAAACTTATACGAATCGCAGTGAGTGAACTGGACGTCCCGCGGGGGCGGCCACTTTGTTAGGATAATGGAGTGCCAAGAAGAATGGGAAATGTCACCAGGGGGTGACGAACGTCCGCTAACCCAAACCTGGCCCACTCGACCTCGTTTCTTTTTTAATCGAGCCGACATGGACAACCACATGGGGCGGGATCATTCTCATAGGATCATTAGTTGTCCTGTCGTCATGAACACATCTTTTATATTTTCGACTATGTTTCACAATTTTATCATCTGTTTATATGTTTGCTCCTTTTTACTTATTATTATTGCTACACTGATATTGTGCATTAAGAAAAATCAAGAATGAAAACACAGATGTTAAAATTGCACCCTTACTGAAATGTTTCGAAAATAAAATCGAGCAAAAAAATTGTTTCCATAACAATTGAAAACAAAATATTTATTAATTTTTACTGCGGGCTCATCATTATAAAGTGTAAATATTCCGTGGAATCAAACAGCGTTGAATTAATTATCATAGTATTTAATACACATTTATATGACGCGCAATTCAATTACGAACTAATTATTCTTAAATTAATAATTGTATTAACAAATTGAAAATCATTGGGCCGCTGATCACAGTTGAATTACAACGAAGAATCGCCGTTCACAAATGTTTCGGTTGAACAAAAGTTGTTTCCACCTACAGCCGCATGAATCACCAAACCCCCTAAATCATGCAACGTTCAACGTGCAACAACGTAAGCGCATAAATTGGTACCGAGTGTCTCCAACAGCGACGATCCTTATCGTCTCTGTCACGCGCGAATGTGATTACAAGGAAACGCAAAGACGTCGTAAAGCAAAAGAACAAAAATATCGCCGGATTCGTTTTCAAACAAGAACATCAATGGCCCACTCGGGGCAATCTTTACGACGAATAATCTGCGATAGACAACGCCGGACCCCTGTGTCGCGACGGGTTTCTGCGACTTGTTTAATTAAAAAACTGTTCGTTGCGACCCCCCAATTTCGCCAAAAATGACGGACTTTCCTTTCGGAACGTAGGATAGAGAGAAAGACGGTCGAATTCGACTGGCCAACGACACATTGGTCGGTCGTAACGTGTCATTAAAAAATATCTCGCATAGCCGACGAAAATGGAATCCCGGATTGGACCGTAATAGGTATAATTTGATTTCGATTTAGTCCGCTTGGCACCGGCGTATTTCCATGCCCGCTCGAAGTGTGGTTCGTGCGATCTTTTTCTTTTTTTTTTTTTCTTTCTTTCTTTTTTTTCGTCTGTCGCCTCCGTCTTGTTATTTTTCGTCCCCTGGTTATCGGACGGAACGGTCGACAATCAACGGTTTCCTAGTACCCGTACGAGAGGCATTTGCACGCGGTGATGCTTTCGGCAAACGAGACGACGAAGAGGCTGTCTCTCGTCTAACTGAGGGACGCCCGTAGATTGTAAAAAAAAAAGGAATGAAAGAAAAAAAGGAATGAAAGAGAGGCGAAAAAAGAAACAAAGACGACGGCCCGCTCTAAAAGCCAATCAAAGAATGACAGTCCGAAGACCGCCTCGTAACCTTCACAAGGGCTGCCCGAGGGCTGCCGCGGGATTGGACACTCGGCTACTCCATATTGATGAGTTACCGGACCTATTCCGGGCGAGACGCTTCGTTTTGCCGAGACAATTGTAGCGCCTCGGCATGCTATCCCGAAGTATGCCGATAGGCCAGATCCGCCGAACGATTGACATGATTTTTATGATCCCCAAGACTCTCTCGACGCGCATTATTTCAGCTCAGCTCCGACTTTTTTCGAGTCACTCGAGATACTTAACAGGTTATTTTCGCGTGATTTATATGAAAGATGAAATGTTGGATAGGGTTTAGGAGCTGCTTCACTGAAAAATGGATTCTGCAAAATTCCAGTGCCCATAACTAAATGATCTGTAAAATTTGGCCAGTGTTTCAAATGGCCAATCGAAAATTTCTGAGAATAATTAATTTAATGGGTAACAGTGAAGACTTTATGATAAATTGAGAGTGTTGTGTCAAATTCTTTTAATAGCGTTTTGAAATTGTTAACCGTGGGTTCACTGAGAAGAATAGATAGTTCAAATCACTATTTGGATAGTTGAAGAAAATATTTCGAAATAAGATATTTAATTTAATTAAATAGAGAATAAAATAAACTATTCGCAAGTTATTAATTTATTGAAAATTTACTATTCAGACACTTTGTAAAATTATCTGGATAGGGGAAACGGTCTACCAAAGTTTTAGTATCTTTGATATTCAGAAAAACTATGCAGCTCATTTTATTAACTATCTATTTTTATAGGGAGAAAAATAAAATTCTTGAAAATATTAGACTGTCTGTTCAGTTCTCATTTATTACGAAATTTCAATTGTTTTAAGTAAATTTCGGCATTTTACAAATAATTGAGAAGTTTATAAAATAAGATTTATTTATAATAAATACAAATTTTTAACATTTAAAAAAAGTAAAAAATTGTTTAAACAAACATAATTATTAAAATGTTAATTCATTAAATATATTAATTGGATGTTTATTTTTACAATTAAAATTTTCATAATTAATGTAATTAAATTGAGAATATTTTAAACTGAAATTTATAATTATTATTCATTGTTAAATATTAAATTATCGCATGAAATTATCATTTAACAATAGTTCAATTATTATTCAACGAAAAAATTATTAAATTCATAACTTGATAAATTAAAATGTTTCACTTTTGTTCTTAAATGATTACTGACATATCGATAAGCAATGATGATATATTGGTCTTATGAGATGAAACAAAAGTGAGATAAAGTGGATAATATTTTCAGTTGAATAATCGTATAGCAAGCTTCGTGACTAAAATTAATAAATCTTATAAAATTATTATTGTCGCCATTTTAATCATTATTATAACTATTATTATTTACGGAAAATAGTACGTACTATTAATTTAGTATTAATTATATTTTATATACATACATGGTGAAATTTATTTACATTTTTTATCACTTACGGTGTAAAAATCCTGAAAGAGTACTTAACATTGTATATTTGCTTTGCAATTAAAACTAATTTAAAACTAAATATATACCGCAATGAATTGCAGAAGTAAGAAGAATAATTACAGAATGGAGATATATGCCGAAATAATAACAAACACATCTGGACTTGATTAAAGTCTAGACTATCATTAGACTAACGTCAGTCCGATCGCATTTATTTTCACATCAATAAATGAATGAATGCACATTTTTCCAGTTTTCAAATACACATCTCCAACAAATATATTTCTGATAATGATTAAATTCACACAAAATTATATCTTTGTAAAGATCTAAAGTACATGAATTGCGTGTTATCACGTAAAACGTCCGAAAGTTTTTCATTAAGTTTCAATGAACCATAAGTTTACACTACGCCCCTATAAAAATTCCTACAAATGTGCTATTTGGCAAGTCCGGTACTCTAAAACCGCCATTAAAAAAGCACAACTTTGGAAACATAATTGAGCCGAGTCATCGTCATGACTAAACTTCGTCAAATTCGAACACGGCCGCAAATATTCCGGATAACAAAAGTGGCGTAAAAAGAGTAATCTGGAGGGTAAGAATCGGTGACCCTGTAATCTATATAATCGGTGGATTATGGGGTCAAAAGTCACGCGAGACGCTGCATTCGAGTGGCAACTATACATTACTGCGTCGCAGATAAATAGGCTTTCTGTCACGTCCGTAAGCGTATAATCATCCTCCGTCTTATTGCCATTGTCAATGAGACCGTGTTTGCGTAAGCCCCGTTTCCAAGAATCAACGAACAAATGGCCGACGCGTGCATCACGCGTCAAATACTCAAAGACAAACGTTGTTGCCAATGTTGTTCGCGGTTGAAGTCGGACGCGAGAAAACAAGGCCCCGCGCGGTTTATCGCCCGGGGTTATCCCAGAAGACAAAACTAACGGCATGTCGCTCGGTCTGACAACGCGTCAACCACATGTCACCCATTATCGCTTATGTCTCACTAATTAGCAACATCTTGACGCAACGCGCAAAAATGTTTAATCGGCGACTTTATATAAAATGATTGTTTTGTTCGAGATAACAAACAAATGAGCCACGGAATTTATCTCCGACCAAAAATCGTTCGCACTGACTTCACAACGGTTTCGGTATCAAATTGGACATTAATTAAATGATTGATAAATAGAGATAATAAATAAGTCAAGCTGCAGCTTGTAACGATAGGATGCAACTTGAAAAGAGATAAGGGAGAAATGTTTGATTGACTTTTGGAGAATAAGTTAAATTAAGTAATAGTTAATGTCAAATGATAGCATTAATTATGACCTTTTTTTTTCTTCTGAACA
Source organism: Leptoteleia sp. ZL-2020 (assembly GCA_022817305.1). NCBI lineage: Eukaryota > Metazoa > Arthropoda > Insecta > Hymenoptera > Scelionidae > Leptoteleia > Leptoteleia sp. ZL-2020. Next base: position 7,286 of record JABFPN010003400.1, read on the forward strand.
GAGTAGTGTTTCAGTGAAAATTATATTTTTATAAAATGAAAAACTGCACTGAGAAAATAATTACGTTATAAATTATTATATTGTATCGTAAAGTGGGGACAAAGTATATCTTCTTATCGTATTTAACATGCAGTTTAAAAGAAAGTTGTACAAGCTTGTATGATCCAGGGTAGTAAAAATAATTGTTTACCTTTGTTCTCAATATGTTAAAGTTTAACATTTAATATCCTAGCTGTTTTATTTTTTCGAAACATTTTAACTCCATCTTCATGATTAATTTATTGTACTTATTTATATTTTCATACAGTTTCATTCATAATCCAATCAACCGAAAGACTCTTTCTAACATACCTGTACTATAAATATTTTTTATTTCTTTTTTTCCTACGTTTATTACCATACGGCTATAATAATTCAGTCGGACTTATTAAATCAACAGAACATCATCATCTCGGTTATTTCTGTTTTGATGTGAAGAGAATCGTACCGGTACCCGCGATATTATTCAAATTGGGAAGACGAATTACGTATAGTAATGAATTAGGACGAAGATAATTTGGAGATACTTTGAATAGGCTCGGAGGTACGTTGGTGGTTGTCAGGACCTCTTTCACGCATACAGACGCGCGCGCAGACACTTGGGCGCGCACATGTATCGAGACACAATTTCGGTGCCATTAAAATTGATGCCTCCTCTTCGGACACTGGCCCGTGTAATTTCCTTCGTGGTCTTCAGACATATATGCGAATGAGGGGGCCGGTCCTCTTCTTTTTCGAATTGCCGAAGTAAACGACGGACAGTCGTAAGGGACGTTCTAACCCGCGGCACCATAATTCTTCGTCGAAGGGGGCAATATCTTCTTAGGAGATCGGACAATGCCGCGGCGATTGTGCGCCAACCTGCCGGATGACGGATCCCCGGTTTCACCTCGTGAAAGTCACAACAGCGTTTGTTAGAGGTTCCTGCGTTTCATAAGCTAATGTTGGCCCATCAAACCGGCCGGATGAGGTTGACTGAAAACAGCGCATTTGTCATTTGATCGTTGGAGGACGATCGGAGTTTATTATCGCGGGAGCCGCGCCACGCCGGCCACGATTATTTCAAAGGCGAGACGAGAGGTAAAAAGAAACCCACGAGGCGTTCGAGGCGCGGACCAAATGAAAGGAGAGAAGGGAAAGACTATATATATGCTTAGGGATAAATCAAAACTAACCAGCCCGGGCTTTGATTCTGACGCGTGGGATGTCGGGCTCCGGCGCTTTTGAGCGCAACTTGATGGAATGACCTCCGGGCATTTAAAAATAGTGTGACGCTCGATTACTTCTAATAATGGTGGTACTTTTTACGCGGACTTAATATGAAAATGAGTTATCGAGTCTGGGCACTTTTTTTGTTCTTTTTGGTACCGCCAAATGGAGCCCCAGACAACGAAATATCTCTTCCCGGAATCCCATTTCTCGATATAATTATTCACGCAAGATCCAATTCTTCGTGTCACCCATTATCGATTTCGGCCTTGTGGATGTCGTATCGGCGCCAGATCCAAATTTGCCGGTTGAAAATTCGTGCATTTATTGTCAAATTTAATGAACGTTTATTGAAAGGTAATTCATTTGGGCCGCATACTGTTGGGAATACTCCCTTCCCCCCCCCCTCTCTCTCTCTCTCTCTCTCACTCTCTTTGGCCGTCACATATTATCCGAAAATTCGCACCTTGGTCCCCGCGAGACGCACTTTGCATTCTTTATAACTAATTTGGCGGCGAGACCCCGGCCAGTAATCTTTTCTCAATTTACAAACACGTAATGAATTAATCCCGACGCGCTCGCCTCTTTCATCAGCCGGATACGAGCGTATAATCGTTACGATGATTAAAATTAGGATCCGGATGATGATTAAAAGTACAAACAAAGTTAAAGAGCGATAAAATATCGTACCGAAAGGTACATTGGCATTACCGAGAATGAAGCAGCAAGTACCGGGGAGCGCGCACGCCCGGTAGCAATTTATTCATTGCGCGCGCTAACTGGTCGTGCATTGAAAAGCCAATACAGTAATCTGCATTCATTTGAATAAATAAGCGATCAATAACTAATAATAAGGTGGGCAATTGCTGGTTTGTCATCTTAGCAATCCGGCCGGGTGATAAATTGCGCGCACATTGCTGGTGGCTTTTGTCGTGCCCCGTCATTCGTAAGGTTGCTACGTCGGCGGCCGAAAAAAAGACGCGAGCAAACAAACGTCTTCCTCTGATTACGATTTCCAGTAAATTATACACGGGCCTCATGCGGTAATATCAGCCGGCACCGTAATATAAACGCGCGTGTGCGTTTCGGTCCTTTCGGCGTGGCGGCGTTGATGGGCAAACGTGCGAACGTCTCGTCAACCCGGCGATGCTTGATTTCACTTGCAAATCTTTCTCTCGCGGTGGACGGCACTCGCTCCGAGCACGTGCATATGTGCGACGCGCCGCACACAGACACGCCACCGAGCCAATTTGTGACTGACGAGGCGATTGGTAATAAGAGCGAAGAAATCGTTCTCGCTTTGTTGTTGTTGTTTGAGACGCTGCACATTTTATAAACGCGCGGGCCGTCTCTTTCAATTGATCATTCAAACTTGGATCTCTATCGTTAGAATTCTATATGGTTGTTTTTTGCTCGATGCTTTCGTGGAAAGAAGTTTGGATATGGTTGAACATTTTTTTTTTTTTTTCTTTTTGTTTCGTTAGATATATGGTCGCATATGTTCACTTAATGTTGGATTGATAGTTTAACAGTATACGCTTTTTTTGTCGCGACAGATCTTTGTGGTTTGTATTTGATAATGGTCGGAAATTTGTTTCGGATCGAAAGACAGTACGTGTTTAAAAGGGGACTGGCAATTTTTATAGATTAATGTGTTTATTTATTTTTCGTAATGGTTACAGTTAATGGGGAATAAAGGATTATTTAATTGTGCAATTATAGGGATGAAAGAATAATGATTAGATTTTTAATAGATATTATTTGTCCGAATTAGTTACACGTTTTCCACTTTAGGTGTGTCAAATCATGAAAGACGTAAGGTCAAATCATTTCGATATGACGTGTGTATAAAAGAAGTGTCTATTGTGTTGTTTCGTTGTTAAAGTCAAATTTAGTAATGCTTATCTTCGAAGAAGAAACATAATTTGTATGATTTAATGAAAAGTACATCTTTACTTCTAGACATAATTATAATTTCTAATAGGAAATACCTTTTTATCGGCTTTTATTCAGTACACTGTATATTTTGCATTTAAATTTCTTTGTCTTTTGTTTCTTTCTTTCTTTCTTCTTTAGTTGGAACATTCTTCTCCGTGATTACAGAATCTTTTTACAACAAACGTTCTGCATTATTAAGACACTGAATAGAAAATCTATTTAAAATATTTTAAATAATAAAGTTTATTTTCAATTCAACTCATCATTTGTAAAAGTGAACAATGTAAAATAACTCTTCTCGTTTAATCTAAATTGTAAAGTTTGAATTTAGTTCTCCAGAAAGAATGTCTTTCGAGGAAGAAAATGCCACTTACCCTTGTAGGGAGCTTCAGAAAATGGCGTTGTTCACTTCCCTAAATATTGGAACTGTTTATTACTTAACATTTTATATATTCTTAAGATACATATTGCAAAATAAAATTCTATACATTGTGTGAACAATTACATTGAATTCGAGTAAATTTTCAGGATGAAATTAAAATAAATTGAATGATAATAAATGTAGGCTCTTTGTTGCTTGTGAATGCTATATCGAAAAATATTGTGATTCGCAAAGTGTCCCCAGTTTTCACTCCACGTGAAGTATAGCAGCTTTGGACAATTCCAAATTGGCCACTCTGACCTCTCGTGAAGGATACTAAAGTATGACGGGTGATGTAAGGTAAAGCAAGGCAGAGTAAGCCAGTCGATCCAGCGCGATCCCATTAACCGAGTGTTCTTCCTCGGGACCCGATCCCGCCTCCTCGGCTTGTCTCTTCCCTTCGGCACCTTACGTGTATATGTGTCTTTGTGCCCCTCGGAGGAAACGAAGAGCCAAAGAGGGCCCGATAGCCAGCCGGTCCTGTCCGGTTCCCTATATTATAAGCAGTCTCGAACGTGTTGTAATCTTCTCGAAACAATGGTTCACCGGAGGATAATCCAGCGGGCCTTCTCGGCGTCGTACCCTCGCCCATAAAAAGACCAGAGGCCGATAATAACCGTGACGTCGTCCGCTCGGAGATCCGCGATCTCGTAATTTCCTGTCTCATGAGATTCTTATTACGTTGTCCCGGGATGCCACCTTGGGATACGATGAATATCGATATGCATCCGTGAAGAATCTGACCACTCCCCTGAGCTGGCGCGAAGATCCGTCCCTTTCCCCCGACGACGCCTAAAAAACAAACGACACCGGATTGTCATTAATGCGGCGCGAGTTTCTTGCGCCGTCCCGCCAGTATTAAATCTCGAGGCGCATCAAAACCTTGAAAGCGGCTCTCGCAAAAATTCGATCGCGATAATCATCCTCGATTACGTGCGGCAAAAATGCCGTGGCATAATTGGAAACATTTTTTTCCCCCTCCCCCCTTGGCACGCAGAAGGGACAAACGTTTTCCCCAACCGTAAAAGTGCTCTCGTAGGGCACAACCGACGCCGACGTTATCGCGTTGCCATTACTGCGGCGTAATAGCACGGCGCGGAGTTCGTTGCCGGTCTTCCCCCGTATCGCGTTTCGATTTTCGCATTACGTCTTCCTCGACAGTCGATAATTTAATGCCGATAATAATTCATCCCGGTGTATCAATAACTTTCCAATCGCTACTCAATTGAAACTCATTTGTTCATCGCATACAATTGCGGGGAAATCGCGAAGGTAATTAGGTCCGAATAGGCCCATTACGTCCAGTTAAGAGCGATGGAGCGGGCGCTCGGATCGATCGCTCGAAACTCGCGGACGAAATGGAGGGAAAAAAGGTTAATTTCCAATAAAAGTATCAACCGGTAAATAAATTATTCCGCGCGGAATGGCTTTGTAATATACGAGTGTAAGCGGGCAGGGAAAAAAATTTCGAGCCGGGAATGTGAAATTATGCCAAGTAAAATGATAGCTTTGTTAATGAACGGGGGGGGGGATAAATAAATGAAGAAAAGATAGTAAGACAAATGACTGAACTATTCCGGGAAGCCGAGGGTCTAATTGGTCTCGAGGACGTGGTTGGACCATAAACTGTCGCCTGCAATCAGCGATGCGCGACTCTGCCCGCGGCCCGAACCCGGCAATGCGCGGTTCTAAGTTTTATAAGGTTCCGAGGGAGAATAAAGGAGAGACGGAGAGCGAAGGAAGCTGCGGGCACTCTATGCCGAGCCGAAGACCGTGTACGAATTTACATTTAGAAAATATAATGAAGCAGCGTGAGGCGACCATTAGTCGCTCCGAGATGACAGACGGTTTTGGACCCCCGCGGGTCGTTTTCCCCCACTCGGCCGGCACGCACTTATTTCAAGCCAATAACGCAAGCGGTCGGGGCAGAGCGAAGAAAAAAAAGTCAGTGACAATGGTTTATAACGACAGCCGATATCGAACCCCGTGCGTCGTTTTGTTTACTTTTGTGTTTCCTCCCGGCGCGAAAACAAACGGGGCCGCCTCGTGTCCTTGATTAACGGCTTTCGAGAAAATGGTGGCACAATTAAGGGAATACGCGGTACCCGCTAAGACCGAGTTGTGCGATGTGTCTCAGAGGAACCGAGGTTAGCGCGCTCCAAAACGCCCATCTGGCTCTCACGCTCCGCGTTCCGTATTATCTCGTTCCCTCAAAAGCGCTCCGATACCAAAAAATACCTCCATCCAGCTCAGCTGGCCAAGAGGCGTGCGCTTTCTAATTATTATAATTATTTCTGACCATGGCCCCCGAGACCGTAATTAACCGCGCAACCGCGCCGAGACATCTTGACAGATCCGAATTCTCCGTAATGATGAAAAATAGCTGACCAAGAGGACCGATGGCATTTGCAAGCAGATAGACCGTGTACAATTAACTATTACCCTTAACCGGCTTATCTCTGCTGTTAACTGGAAGAAATCATCGTTTGTTACCGACACGATATGTCTAATTCAACATTTAGTTGTATACCAACATAACATTTGCACGAAAATAGATTTAGTTGCACAATTTTGAAAGAAAGAATAACTGCTTTATAATGGCAAATACAAGTTCCTTTTACGATGTAAATTATGTCGAAATGTTGAAATACTTCCTGGAATGAGACCAACACTTAATTTCTATTAATTTCTGTACATCCGTACGCCAGCAATACTTTACACACTCTGTCATGAACGCATGCGTCAAGCTCAATTAAATCACGGAACGTTACGAAAGTAAATATATTCAAGTTAGGTAATAATCGATAACAATAATTAAATGAGGAACTTATTCGTGTCACGCGTTCGCGCAATTATAATTAAGGATTTATTAGTGGCGGTGCCCGCCCCCGGTCAGAAGACCGCAGAACCGCCTCTTTAGGTCCTAACGACTAACAGGACTAAAACTTCTTAAAGACCACGAGAATAAGAAAGACGGAGAACGCGCATTTCACCCGGTCCCACTGCCCCGGCTTCAAACTCTCGACGTTACACTGCAGCCTCTTCCTCCTTGCCCAAGGGAGAACAAATTAAAAACTGTCCCAGTGGTCGTAAATAAAATGTGGCCGGCATTCCGCCCATCTTCGTATAGACGCGCGCTTTTTTTTTTTTTTTTTCAATCTTTTTCCCTTTTTTAATAAAAGCCTCTAGACACGCATCTAAAACGAATACTGTACCGGGTGACTGTTCTAAGAAACGGAAGACCATAATTAAATCGAAAATCCCAACGGCTACACGACGAGGACTTTTTGAATTTTCATTAGCACCGCTTCCCCCTGTTAAAAGCTCGCACGGATGTGCCGCGTGTAAAGAGCGGATTAGTTTTGTTATCGTTAAGTTGTATCTGTATACAATTATTCACTTAGCGAGCCGTACAGAGGCGGGATCCCCTTGACGATCGAGACACCAGGTACATGGCAAAATCATGACCCATGTGTTATATTTCAGCAAGAGAATGAGATACGGGATCCTGGCGCCGCGCGATTCGAAATAATGACACGGACTGAGCCCTGGTCCCATCGGGGAACTTTTAATTACGATCTGATGACCAAGCAGAAATCGAAAATAATGTCTTCGAAAAGTTTGTACCATCACGGACACTGCCTTGATATTTCACGTAAGTCGATACAAAAATGCCCGTCTCATGATCGACCAACGCTTTCTTCCTGGTATCATCAGCGACAATTTTTCACGCTCTGACGGACTCGACGTTTTTTCTTTTTTTATTTTTTTTTTTTCCTTTTATTTTTAACCTTTTTATCCGGTCAAATTACGTGAAATTCCGCCCAATCTAAATTCATCAGCCTGCTTTCGCCAGATTTACATCCAAATGACCGTGTGTCTAGGTGATACTTAGGTCACCGTAAAGAGGGGGGGGGGGGAAAGGTTTTAATTTCCCCTATGAATCATCGAACGCTGAAGAGCAAATTTTGATTTTACACATAACGATCGGGGCAGTAAGCACACGGTGCACGCATACAACTCGGCTAATGGGAAACATACGAATAATTACGCGTGACATCTTAACCCAGTTCGCCGGAGGTGTGATTAAAGTGTAAACGGTCGGTTAGTTGCTTATAATTTGGGTTTGCAGAAATTAGGCAATCTATCGGCAATCGGCAATCAGCAAGTTTAATTGGCCGGCTAGATTAACGTCTCGGATGGCACCGCGAGTCGTGTTATGTGTGCGCGCGCGCACTCGATATACGTAGATGCGTGAGCATTGCACACGGGCCGTCTGCGCAATCGGTGCCCGGTATCGTCGGGCTCGATTTCTCCCTCAAACCAATTCCAACTTTGGCGGAGCGTTTGGCCCGTGTAACGTAACTTTTGCCCCTGCAATCTGAGTCGGAATCGCCGTTCTCTAAATTATCGTGGTAACTGCGTGCCGTTCCCGGATTGCGGCAATTACCTGGCCTGGGTAATTATCGAGGAGAAGGACTCGAGTGTTGTTTAATCTGTGATCTGCTGCTCGCTGCGGCTGATTTGCTCGAGGCTCGAACTGGGCTTCGATTACGTCAGTCGCCGAGGTGGGGAGGCCGCAAATCGCCGCTGGCGCGATGCTCGACGTCGCCATGACGAGGTCATCTCGTGATTTTCACAATATTATTATTTCGCCGCGCAATTGCCGGCCCCGAATGACGCCCGGATCGAACATTCAGCCCTGCCGGCCGGATTACCGGCAGCCGGTTTGTACGAGCCCCGCCACCGAGAATCGTGCGCCATCGACGCGGATAACGACACAGCGATCGTACGATTATTGCCAACATTATGCAATCTTAATGACTTTTCTTTTCCAACCCGAAAGCCACGTCCCGGGCAATGGCAGCGGCCAATTTTCATTGGGCACTGTTTAGATGATGGCGAGTGATACTCACTCAAATATCAACTCTCCCCGCCGCAAAATCGATTTTCGCATTTCTATTCGTTTTCCATCGATCCAATAACGAGCGATCTGATAACACGCGAAACGTGAAATTCCTAGCACAATACCGAATGAGTGGCCGTTATCTGCGCGCATCATCTGACGAATCGAACGGGGTTTTCCATGAACGCACCGCACTCCTCTGAGTGAACCGCCGAGCGACCTAACGATCGCGTTAATGAAACAGAAGTAATAAATTTGCAAAATTCCTCCGCGTATCGTCGGCAAAACGAAAGAAGCGACCGTGATTGAAGGTAATTTTAAGTATTATCGTAATGGCCAAGTTATCGAGGTATTTACGCCCGGTATTTACGGGGAGTCCAGTTTTTCAAGTGTCGTTAATATTTATGCCCGGCTATATTGTATCTTGCAATGATATCGGAACAAAAGGACCAGGGCCCCTTCGTCATCCATCTGCGAGGGCGAATGGAAGCGGGCTCCACCTGAAGCTGGACCCAAGTGTACGAACAATGAAGTGGTATTAACGCGAAAACGAGTATTAAAGTCTCAACGTCGAATCCTTGATCTTCGTGATCGGAGTGAACGAGGACGGGCGACAAGGAGAGTGGCTGCATCGTGGAGTAGGGGGCTGAAGTACGCGAGGTAAGGTGAAAATAAGAACGAAGCGAGGAGACACGATTGAGCAAAGGAGAAGGCGAGATTGAGAGAGGAGACGATGAGCGAGTAAAAAAAAAAGGAGAAGAAATGAGAGAAGAGGCCGGGAGCTATGCGTGCTCTGCTCCGCCCACGCTTTCTGAGACTCGGAACTCAACTTGTCCACCTTCCCCCTTAGTCCTTACAACCGGCTATAAGAATGTTTCTTGGTCATCGCGGATTCAATTACACAGGATCACGAAGATTGCGCACTGAAATTGTGAACCAATTACGATTGCGTCGTAATTGACCCGAGCATTACCGACATGACACTAACAGAATTCAGAAATAATGGAAGACCCCGTCCCGCCGAATTTAAGTCCGAGCCAAAATTGATAAGCAGAAAATTATTAAATGCAAGAAGGCTGGACGTAGTAGGAGAGTACGTAGGGTCTTTATAATACTTCCTTGTAATTGGTTTTGCATTTTATGAGGACAACAAAGTATAGTTCTGATCAAATTATAACGTATATAATATAACTTTATGTGATAAAGCAAAAGCCAGAACTAATCAGGAGCTATACGTTTCCCCACTAAAGTTTCTGATAAGTGATACATGATTCCACTCGGTAACATTGCGTATCAAGATCCTGAAGAAAATTATCAACAAAAAAACTTTAATCAAATTTCAAGATAATTTCCTGGCCTGTATTTTTACGAATTAAAATTCTCTTATCGTTACTTACATTCCGTGATAACCTAACAGAATCTAAGTACCATACGTGGCAAAGAGAGTTAGAAGGTGAGGATGCGGGATGATGAGTAGGAACTTGATCTTTGCATTATGACGGGATACTTGGAGGGCCGGAGGCGCCAACTGAAACGTTCATTCCTGTAAATATACCGCGCGTTCCGGTTGATATTACCGTGGCATAGTCCTGCCGCGAGCCCTGACATCGCCCGACGTCTCTCGAGTACGATTGCGAAGACAATTTTCATGGATGTCAGTCGTACAAATCATCGCGCGTAGCCCCTCGCTATATACGCCTCGGAATAATATCGCCGGGCACACACAAAAAGACCATTCGTGCATATTATGCATATAGCAGAGGAATGCGGACGACGGACCATTGAGTAAACTTTAGCTACTACAAAAGCCGGACGCGGCCACTCCTCTCGCGTTTCAAGCAAATACTAAATGTTGAACGGATTCGTTTCAGACGGGGCTCACTTTTCTCGTACCCCCGGGAGCCAAATGGTGGCCATCGCGTGAGGGTATTTAGAAACACTGTTAAAACGTCAGGTGGATTGAATCACATGGTGAATAGGTGGGCCGCGCGCGGGAACAAAGCGCCCGCGACGTCGCGACATGTGCCCCGCATTGTGAGAACCGTCACCCCCGTCCCAGCCATTTCGCTGCTGGAAACTGCGGAAAACCAAACTGCCTCCTGCCTGCGTAAAAGGAGCCAGATCTTTTGTCCTTGACACTCGTCCCTTCGGCACACGAACTCGCTGTAATTACCCATTCGGCAGAGTAATGAATGCGGAACCGTTAAATGACTGACGCTGACAACTGCCGGCACCGAGAGCCCCCCTCCCCCTCACCCTACCTCTACGCTTCATTGTTACTGGAGTGTCATTCATCGTACCTGTTGACATTTGTAATATTTGCTTTACGAAGCAACATATGCTTATACTTAAGGGGCCAGAAAATAGATCACTTTTCGCTTGTCCCCGCATCTATAATGAACTTTCGGCGATCGTGGTCGGCCATAAATCATCTTGGGGGTTTCCTGGAAGAC
>JABFPN010003401.1:0-18248 GCA_022817305.1 Leptoteleia sp. ZL-2020
CACGCTCTTAATATTATAACATATAATTAATATAATTAATTAGTCACTACGACACACTCTTAATGGAAATTTAACCACACTACACATAAATAAACTTTTAACATAAGTTCAACGTAGGTAGATTGGTATCCTCGACCACTAAAAACGGTTGATTGATAACAGCGCCGCCTGCAGCTGGTACCAACGAACTATAACAGTTTTGTAACAGATTTTAATGGAAGTTTGCACTCCCTGTTACGGAACAAGCTGGATTCATGCATCGATGCATGCATCGCTCTTCTTATTTGTACATACTTGCCAACCTAAATTGTAATTTTCTAACCAAGATGCATGCATCGATGCATGAATCCAGCTTGTCCCGTAAGCAACCAAACTCTGTGTCAGTGATGCCAAATTCAGCTCCGGGGCTCCTACTTGAAGTTAGCTATGAAGCGTCCGTTAATGTTACAAACAACTTCTCTCTCTGTCTTAAATATTGTCGGTCTCACCAAATCTTTATACTATAAAGTTTCATTCAAAATTTTGTATTTATTGAAATTATGCACATACAAAATTTTATTTTCTTGCAAAACAGGTGATTCAGTATATCTGATAAACTAAAACTTTTAAATAAACTTTTAAATAAAAATCAACGTTTGTACCCTAATAACACATAATATATTTTATCAATATTTATTAAATATTTAAATGTCCGCACGATTATGTTTTTTTAATATTTTATAAATATTTTGTAATATTAATGTAATATTTCACACAATGTACTGCAATATTATTGTACAATATTATATAAATATTTCAAAATATAAATGGAATATAACATAAATAATATATGTTGGATATTTTAATATTTATAAAATATTTTCCAATAATTAATAGTATTTTTTAACGTCGGTTTATGGTTTAGTCCAATCACATTTTTTTCCGACCGTATATTTTTTGCAACAGACAATTTTTTCGACCTTTATTGTGGTAATTATCAAAATCTATCTGGACTAGTCTGAATTTTACAAAACTTTATCGTTGTAGTCACTTTGTGGTAACATTGTCAATAATTTTAAATCACTATAAAAGTCCAGAGTTTATCGTAACTCTTATTTTTCATAAATACATATTTTATAAATATTTCTTGTTATTAGGGTAGTATACATCCTATCAAATGAAAATTTATTAAAAATTATGGAATGCATAAATCGTTATTAAAACTTTTTGATAATTGGTTTCTAAAATATATAAAAAATCTTTAATAGCATTTTACGCATTCTATAATTTTTAATAATTTCTTCTTCGCCCATTTGCAATCTACTAACCTTACACGGAAAAAAAAAGTATTCGCTTTGGTAGGTAAATGAGTTTATCTAACAATTTTTAACTAATTTAGTAAGAATTTATTTTATTTGCAGAAGGACCTAGATATTAAATTGTCTAAAATGAATTTTTAAACTGTATAGCTGGCAGACATGTACTAATTGTTTATAACAATTTTAGAGGGACCCTGGAATTTTAAAATTATTTTTGTGGAGCATTTTTATCTTTATGACTTTTGTTGGCCGTCTTTTGCTTTAATTTCTTTATTTGTATATAATTTAAAGTTTACAATTGCTGCAATGACTCATTTCTTATAACAATGATTTTTATTTCATTTTTTTGTAGATTTGTTTTTCATTAGCGTTTGAATATTTTGCTATTCCCGCGTTTACACCGTTCTTTAGTTCGGTAGTAAGCGTCCAGATTTTTGTTTGTAATGTTGGTACAGTTTTCGCTCATTGAGCGATCAGTTCTTTCAGTAAATAAATGTTTCAATATATCTACATAAGTGATATTTTATAAATATTTTATTAAAAAATAAAAGTATTTGTTAAATATTCAAATGTCCGCACGATTATATTTTTGTAATATTTTATAAATATTTTGTAATATTAACAATATAGTGCAATATTATATAAGTATTTTGAAATATAAATGGAATATAACATAAATATTACACTGTGGACATTTCAATATTTATAAAATATTTACGGAAAATGTTTGAATAGGGTTTGAACAATTTTTAAAATGGTAAAAAAAAGTAATCGAACATTTCGTTTTTTTAATTGATTTGCACTAAAAATTGTTTACAGGCTTTCCAGTTGTATTATGTTTGAGCGACGAGCTCAACCCCTTGTCCGCGTTACCACTTGGCATTGCATGCGCCAACTTGCCGATTTCTTTGTGTTGCGTGCGCCCGCGTCGACCAATGAGCTCGGACGATTTCGAATAGTGCGCGCGTGTGGTGGTAAATGACGCGATGCCCGGGAACGCCGCGGACGCCGTTCAGTTTCGTTACTTTCGTTAGAATGGTTTTGAATTGTGTGCGCGCACTTTCGATCGTTGCTTGTTGACATAGCGAGTGTCCGCGTCTTCCGGCGAGTATTGTGCCTCAATTGTCCGAGCGTTAATCATCAGCCCGATAACATTTGCCTCGTTAAAAAGTAACGGCTCGACGCAAAAGAGACAGCGTGCCTGAAACAAAGACAGAGCTTGTGCAGTGATTGAAAGTTTACATTTAAAATCCCAACGGTCTATAATTGAGCAACTTTAATCCTCGGTGTCAGTCCACGCGATTTTTTTCGCCTCAATTCTCCAGTTAAGAGTGATTCTCTTTGAGTAAAATTGATATAAACAATGGATCCCTTTACCCAGGTAAACTGTCATTGTTATTGTCCTATTTTACGTACAATTAAAAGGCCAGTTTTTTTCGCATAGTTTTTAATCCGATGCGTCCATATCCAACGTATTTAATTCGCCAATTTTGGTTTTTTTTCAATATTAATTTTAGCTTTATTTATTGATTTGATATTTTCAGTGTACATATTTTCAACTTTAAATGTACTTTTTATAAATTAATATTAGAAAAATAATTGCAATTAGAATTTTATCATTCTATTTTTCATAAAAGGGGATATAAATTGTTTACAAGTTTAGATTTGTTTAAAGAATTTTTTAGAAGCAACATCAAATTTAACGTAACGCTTATTATTGTCATTCAAAGTGAAGGATTCCATAAATATTTGAACATGTACAGTGCAGATGTTGAATTTTTTTTGTCTTCTGTAACGTATTTGTTACCATTAGTCACTCGATTGATAAATGTTGGGGTTTTTAGAAAATAATCTACTTTTACATTTTAAGATGTATTTATATCGTACAATTATACAATTGCTTTTATAAAATAACTAAGTTATTAATATATTATTGTTTCAGTTGAATTTTTTTAATTGACTTGTAAATTTACTGCAAAACAATTTTGTTCAGTAGTTTTTTAAATATTAATTGTACTGTAAAGAAGAATTTAAACACAAGCGTTATTAACAATAACTGTGTAATTATAAATTCATTAAAAATAAGAAATTAATTCTTCAAGTAAATATCATTTATTTAATTGCATCATTAAAAACAATGCAATACTTTTTCAATTTCATTTAAAAAATAACAAAAATCTTGTTACTGAAGAATTTATTAAATCCATCCAGTTTTAATATTGAAAGAGTTTACGTTTAATATCCTAAAAAATATGTTTAAATTGGAGTAATAAGATTACTCTATATTTTTCTTTGAATATTTTACTTGTTCCAAACTAACTATCAATTTAATGCTGTTATAATTTCATTTAATAATTTTGCGTCTTAGTTAAAATAAATTGACACAATAACAAAAGGACTTTTTTTTAAAAAAGATATAATTTGATTGATAATGATTTATGTAAGATTGCGTTAAATTTTAGTTTAAATACTTTTCAATGAATCAAACTTGTAAATAATGACAGCATTGCTATTAACATTTTATTAATGTATAAAAATTTATACCAGCGCATGTTGGAGCGAGCAAAAGCCAGAAGAGAAAAATTGGACAGTCAGCTATCGAATGCAGGACACGACATTAAAAAGCATAGAAGTCCCTTAAAAGACACAAATGCTATTTTAGCACAAGCTCCAGGTTAGTTTTTTTGAATTGTAAATTAAGGTGACGTTCAAGGTCTGCTGTCACGGAGTTAGGGTCTTTTTAATTTAAAATAATAATAATAAATATTTTGTAAAATAATGACCAGACCCCCATTCTTTAGCACCGGAAGAATATTACTGCCTATATAAACATAATTGTTGAAAAAGACTGATGAAAAGTGGTGTGAATTAGAATTTTTTATCAATATTTCGTATATTTAAAAACAGTTCACACCACTTGTTGTTTTTCTTCAAAACACATATCATTATAATCTATAATACTCTCCTAACATTGTAGAATGGCTGCTTGGTCATTATATTACAAAATTATGATCCATTTCATTTTTATACTCAAAAACCTTTTGAGTATATCATTCCCATACTGCAGGGCGTTACCTATGCTTGGAGCATCCCCTTAAGAATATCAAATTGATGCATTCTTTGACTAATTAATTATTTCTTTTATAATTGAATTATAAAAAAGAGTAATAATTTATTAAATTTTCATGTCACTTTTTTTTTCTTTCACTTTTATTTAAATCAGTGCATGATTATTTGAGTAACTATATATGTAATTTTTAATAAGTTTTGAATTAGTAAAGTAGTTTTATATTTAATGTAATAAACACTTAATTATTTTCATTTTTATAATATAAAATCATTTATTGTTTAACTATTAACTAAGAAATAAAAACAATTTAAAGCAACAATAACATAGTTATTAAAATAGGCTAAATATAAAGATTACTATTTTAATTAATTTATAATAACTACGTAAATTAGAAATGACAAATTATATTTATTAGTCTTTGATTAAACCAGTTCATTTTTGACAATATAAAGCAGTCCACTGTTAAATTAACAAGGTGTAAATTAAAATTTAAAAATTACATTTACATGATTTTTAATAAAATAATTTGACTTAATTGAAAATGAATTAATGATAAAATAATCATTGATTATAGCAATGAGTACATATACATTATCTCCGCACAAAGAATTAAAGGAAGAATGTCTGTCGATGTCAACGGAGGTAACGCAAAATGTGTCGCCATTGAAGTCCAGCTGTGGAACTGAGGATGTCAACAAGGAAAATGGGAAAAGCAGCAGTGCAATGACTGTTGGGACGAAACTGCAACGTCTGGGCAAATTGTATTCAGGTAATGGGCTGTTTAAATGTGTGCCCACGCGATGTTCTCCTAAACTGGTTTTCAATTTCTCTGTTACCCAAGAGAAAGGTCATTTCAGCACAGACCGGTCCCTTTGTTTTCACACAAACTGTAGATATAGCGGCCTCAATGGGTTTTATAGTTTCGTTGCTTGCAATCAAAACAATATATGAGGTCATTATTTATTTCGTGTTTTTTTTTTACATTTTATGATTCCTCAACCATCATTTTTTGCATTTCACGTTTTTGAAATTATTTTCCTTATAAATATATTTTGTTTCATTATTTCATTTACGAGATCTTCATATAATGTATTCATTATTTACAATAACATCCAACTTAATACTAGAACGACCAAAGCAGTCATTTTGACTGCTGACTGACCTCTCCTTCTAATGCATGGTACTATAATTCGGATTGTCCTTGTTTAGAAATTGTCTGGTCGTTCTAGTGTTAAGGTGAAATGTCGCTCGTTGGCCAACTCAAAACGAAGGTAACCTAGAAAATAATACATATCTTTAAATATATTGTAAAGTAAAAATTCATTTATGAAAAATGCAACGTACGTCAAAAGTTAAACAAGTTTAGAATGTTTTAAATTAGTTTTTACGTATTGCAAATTTTTCCCCGAGAGCTAACTTTTGGATATGGTTTCATCAACTATTTAGATGTTTGTTTCAAATCTATTTCCTAAAGATAGTTCTCTGAGAAGTGTTACAATATGTAAAAACTAAATTAAATAATTCAAAATATGTAAAACTTTTGACGTACGTTGCATTATTCTTAAATAAATTTTTATTTTACAATATATTTAAAGATATGTATTATTTTTGAGGTTATGCTCATTTTGAGTTGGCTAACGTATGACGTTTCACTTTAAGAGCTTTACAAAAACTATTCATCTATATATAAACATTATATAAACATATATATATAAACATTTCAGATGGTACTTATCGGGTAGCTCTCCCAATTTGAGTCGCTTGATACGTGTCTGAATATTTCAAATTCAAATAATTCTCAAATTTAGGAGGGAAATTCAAAATTAGCAAATCCAAAAATCTAACTAAACTAACCACCATAGATTCAGGGCTGTGTTGGTTGGGAGCTACCTCATAAATACCGTTTTATCCAAGTGTATTATTGGGTCCGACCCAATAAGTACCAAATATCCATTATCCACCGGGTATTATATGTATTCTTCCTTGTAAATACCATTTGATATGTACATTTACACACATATAGACTCGTGAACCGTATATATTAGGGACACCTCTGAATTTCGTCCACAATTTAAACTCCTAAAAATTATATTGTTGTAATTTTTTATTTTTTGTCGAAAATTTGAAATTGGCCAGTGGAATTCTTGCCAGGGGAACTATGCCCCTGTGCCATTTATTTGTTTTAAATCTAACTAAATTATCGATTCTGGGGCCAGGGCCATTTTGGTCAGGCGCGTCTTAAAATGCCTGCTTCATATGTAACTACAGTCGACTTCCACACATTTGCTGTTTTCGGGACCCGAAACATTCACACATTTTCTGTTCCGGTGAAGAAACTGATTGGTTGAAATAAAAGGTTGGCAGAAACTGATTGGCAGTTCCAATCCGTAAACAGCAAATGTGTGAAAGAAAAAGCAGAAAATGTGTGGAAGAGAAAATAAGTGAATGGCAAATGTGTGGAAGTCGACTGTATTTTGAAGACATCCCTGAAATTCCAAAAAGTTCTCAAAATGTGCTACATATATCTTTCGGGACCCGAAAATAAAATAAATATATTTCACATCTATATATATTTTAAATTGCATATGTACTAGATCCTACAAAACATTTTTGCGTGTTATACATAATTTTCAAATTTCACTATCATCTATAGTAGAAAAATTCACTGTTCTTAACGTATCCTTAAATTGGTATAAAGGCTAAAAATGCAGAATCCGGCCAGTAACTGAATATGGCTGCGGAACTTGAAAGATGGGAGGTTAGTTTCTTACCATTAGGGGAAAAATAAAAATGAACAGAACCGCCACATTTGAATATCGAAATAAGACTTAGTGAATGGCATAAAATATAATTAATAATTCAATTAAATAAATACATAGTTAGATTTAATTAATCAATAAAAACAATTAATATTTTTATAAATAAATAAAATTTATTTTATTTATTTATATAAATAAATAAAATATAATATTTTTATAAATAAATAAAATATAAAAAAAAATTTTATACATAATATTCATTGATTTTTAAATTTGGGTTTGTTAGTTTCGTTAGTTTTATTAGTTTCGTTAGTTTAGTTAGTTTTGTTAGTTTTGTTAATTTTATTAATTTTATTAATTTTATTAATTTTATTAATTTTATTTTGTTTCATTAATTTCTAATACATTTTTATATTAATTAAATAGTTTGATTGTTAATTAATTAAATTATCAATTTTATTATTTCATTAAATTTAACCAGTAATTTTTATTGTATTTATTTAAGTAAATTATTAATTATATTTTACGTGATTCACTAAGTCTTATTTCGATATTCGAATATGGCGGTTATGTTCATTTTTATTTTTCTCCTAATGGTATGAAACTTAACTCTCATCTGTCAAAGCTCTCAAGTATAGATTACTTACACTTCTTTGAATAAATAAATAACTGATTTCAATATCAAATATCCTTGATAAAAACTTTTCCTTCTATCTTATTTCAAATATAACGCGATATATTTATTGATGCAAAATTAAATTCACAGTTAAACAAGTTTAGAATGTTTTAAATTAGTTTTGACGTATTGAAAATTTTTCCCGAGAGCTAACTTTTGGAAATGGTTTCATCAACTATTTAGATGTTTGTTTCAAATCTATTTCCAAAAGATAGCTCTCTGAGCATTGTTGCAATACGTAAAAAGTAATTTAAAACATTCTAAACTTGTTTAACTGTGAACGTACGTTGCGTTTTTCTTAAATGAATTTTTATTTTACAATATATTTAAAGATATGTATTATTTTTGAGGTTATCCTCATTTTGAGTTGACCAACGAGTGACATTTCACCTTAAGGCGATGCTCAAAGCATAGGTAGCGCCCTGTGGTATCGGCTTCGATGTTTCCATTTATAAAAATGAAATGGATACTAATTTTGTAATATAATGACCAGGTCGCCATTCTACAATGTTAGGAGAGTATTGTAGATTATAATGATATGCGTTTTGAAGAAAAACAACAAAAAGCGGTATGAACTGGTTTTACACTGAGAAAAATATTATAGTAATCCTGGACTCTACGCGTTTCTGTATAAAATAATGCTCGACAATGTAACAAGAAGTACCACAGTTCTGATAATTGGTACTTGAAAAAGTGACACCGTTTACCTGACTGTCTGGCAAAGTTCTTAACATTGGAGCATAGAGTCTCAGAATGCCAGAAAGTATAATGACTCTTATTATTTTATTTTTCTCAGTGTAAATATACTAAATGTCGGTAAAAAATCCTAATTGACACCGCTTTTCTTCAGTCTTTTTCAACAATTATGTTTATATAGGGTGCTTATCATAGCTTTCTGTGCACTGCTCTGAGCAGTGCTCAAATTGTTTCCATTGGTTACTTTATTTTATTTTTGGTTAATATCAAATAAATGAACCCATAAGAACAGTTTGAGCACTGATCAGTGCACTGCTCAGTGCTAAGATAAGCACCCATAGGCAGTAATATTCTCCCGGTGCTAAAAAATGGCGGTCTGGTCATTACTTTACAAAATAAATATTACTATTATTTCAAATTAAAAAGACACTAACTCCGTGACTGCAGGCCTTGTACTTGGTATTAAGAGGATGTCAAAGTGCTTAATTCACGGAATTAGTGTATTTTTAATTTATTACAATATTATAGTATAATGTTGGATTTGATGAGAAGAACGCTCTGCGGAAGCAGTGGGAGAACGTATATATCAGCAAGAAGAAATATTTAGTACAAGCGTTTTCGCAAACAATGCGAGGCAGAACATAGAAAACTGTAACGTGCTCTGTTTCGCATTATTTGCGAATACGTTTGTATTAAATATCACTTATTGCAGATGTATACGTTCTCTCAGTGCTTTCGCAGGGCGCGCTTCTCATCAAATCCAACATTATACTACAATATTGTCATAAATTAAAAATACACTAATTCCGTGAATTAAGCACTTTGACATACTGTTAACCCTGTCACAGCAGCCCTTGCACATCATTTTAAGCAGTCACATATTTATGATTGAAATAGGCTCGGAATGGCAAATTCTCGCCAGCGTTACAGTAACACAATATAAATAAAATATATGCAACACATTGATTAAATAAAACAGATAATCCGCGTCACACCATCTTGTTATAAATTAACAAAAAAAATATATTAAACAAATAAAAATAAAAATTAAAAGGGTATCCAGCAAAAATTACATTTTCTATACACTTTTAAAACTTAACATATTTCGTAATATTTTTTACTTTTATGTTGTAAGGTTATTTATTACATTTTCTCTGAGTGTTACAGTTTTTTCCATATAGCTTTTAAATCAAAAAGATTAAAAATTGCCCTTAAAAAATTACATGTCACATAATGTTTATTACTTTCAAAGTTTTAAATAATTTCACTTTTCTAACCTACCCTTAAATCTCCTATCCTATCTTAAAAAATATTTTAAAAAAACTCATGACATGCCTGAAGTTGCAGTGAGTTACCGGTTCATTAGCCAATTGAATTGTCAAGTTAAAGTGAAAGTCAAAATTGATTGTCGATTAAAGAAATCGATAGAATTATAAAAATGTTTTGCAAGTATTTCTTTCATATTTTCGTTTACTTATCAAATTAAGCATTTCATTTAATATATTAATAATATATAGTAATTTAAACAAACTTTTATGTAAAGTAAAAGGCTAGAGGCGGAGTACCCGGAGGGCGCGCTTCAATTATCTAATTAATATAAAATGTTGATGTTATTAATATAAAATTTTACTGTTTCAGTGTATAATACAATAAGTACAAGACCTTTTACATTGTTCACATTTTGAATATATTTTTATAATTTTGATTATAATTGTTAACGCGCGGGTCAACAACGAGTGCTGGATGTGATGGTGAAAAATCAAAGAATGAACAAAAAAAATTCTTAAAAAAAATACAATTTTACTTTTGCATAACAAAATAAAAAGAAAACACACATCTACACTTAAATTTAGCGCGATTTAATTTCTACGGGCCGTTGACCAGGGTGACCTGGAACGGCAATCTTCAAACAATTTGGGATCTTCTCAGGTTAGCCTGAGAAGCATGCGGAGAGTAAAGAGAACTTGTAATGGCGAGAATCACGCTATTCCCGAGCGATAGCGATGCATCGAACGCACGGAAAAATTTTTTTGGTGAGAACTAGTAGAAATTTATGAATGATACCTAAAATTTCTAGCTGGTAATGGAACAATAGAAATTTTATATATAATAGCTAAACAAATTTTGTTACGGTTATTTTATTGAAACAGTAAAACCGTTTAGGTGATATTACCAAAAATGTTAGATGCAGTAGTAAGACGTCATAAAAATTCAACATCATATTCGATTTAACAGCTACGGTACTAACCTTATTCATTATGTCAACAGAAGTACTAAAATACATTGGACTTCGATAAGTTAATGTGGAAAATAATTAAAAAAAAATTTAAAGAAACTAATCAATAAGAATTTTATCATATGTCGTTTATTAGCAAGGTCTATAGTATTTTATTTGTTTAAAATTGACAACATTTATTAGGTTAAAAGTGACAACATAAACAAACCACTTACACTCGCTAACACATACATATACGTAGCGGCGCTAGTGTTTTGTTCACTTTGACAAATTACTTATCTGCGAGTAATAAAAATTTAGGTGATTTAGCTAAAAATTATTTTTGATTCAGATATATGCAAATATATTTTGTTTTCATATATTTTTTTCTCTCATTCACCTTTATATTTATGTATTATTCCAAAATGTTGCAGACAAATAATTTATTTGTCATTGCTATACAAATATTTTTGTAATACACAAATTTCATTTCTATTTTAAATAGAAATAACCAAATATATTAAATGTAAAATCTAATAAATTAATTTATTTGAATGAAACTAGTAATTCAGTATTAGTTGGAAGAGGAGGAAAATTAATATAATTTTATGATCTGAATGAAACAGAGGATAAATATGTGGAGCTAAGCTCACCAATTCATCGTACAGAGGAGAAGTTTGCAACCGTCGACGAACAATCTGAGCCTAAGACTACAAAAAGTGGCGCTCGACTTAACAGACTGGCAGCCTTGGCATCCGCAATTAACAACTGGGAAGATGATTTACCACAACCACCAACGGTAACATTTTTATTTCCATGCAATAGCAGTGAACAATTTATTATAATAAGTGTACATTATATTAGCTGTATTTTTTTGTTCACGGTTTATCTTTTTAGAAACCTACTACTACGCCAGTTAGCGCTACCAGGCATCTTAAATGGGACAGCAAAGTATTACAATCATTGGTAAGAATGATATTGAATTACAATTGTTTATATTCCTTTTATTGCAATCAAATTTAACTGCAGAGAATATTTTACTTTAACATTGTTGCTCTTCGTGGTATAAAATGATTTACTTCTGGGACTTGTATCTACCTGCTGATGATCCTAAGGAAGATAAATCGGCTTTTCTTTTTCTTATTGTTAAAGTTTCTTTTAGTTTTGAATAAGAAAGAAAAATTATGAATAGTCAAACATGCAGATGTAAACCTGTTTTAATTAATATTCAAAAATACATCCCATATTTCGCAAAGACGAAATATGATTTAATTCTATTTGTGCTTATTTTGTCAGTATTTTAAATATCAATTTACCTATAATTATTTAAAATAATTGTGGTAACTATGTATATTTGTCAGTAGTATTTATTAAAATGTTTAACTGTTGTCATTTAATTGTCTTCTATTCTATTAATTCTTTGAATTTTTTGAACAATGTCAATTTTTGAAATGTTCTCCTCTCAATGAATTATTAAGAAGGGTATGTTCATTCTGAATTGCCCGTCCAATGACATTTCACCTTGAAATAAATTTGTTTAAAGGACAGTAAGGTCATTTCTTTTTATATTTTATTACACAAAATAAAAGAAACTGTATGATACCTTTGACTTGAGAAGGTAGGATGAGTTTTAAAATAATTTATAATGGACCTGTCTTTTGGAGCTTATTTGAAAAGAAGTTTCATTAAGATTAGTAACATCCATAGAGAGAGAGGGAGAGAAAGAGAGAGAGAGATGTCTTTATTATTTTTTACAATTTTACAAAAAAATACAATAAATATAAAAAAGTATAATAAATAAATATAATAATTTAGGACAACAGGAATAAACATTCAGGACGAACATAGAAATAAATATATATGTTTACACAAATAAATAAATTAATAACACAAAAAAAATAATAAATAAATAAATTAAACATGTATTTCCTCTCTCAGTCGTCTTAAATATTTGTCCAGTTGTCTTTTAAAACTATTTACATTTGTAGTTCTTTTCAAGTCGTCGGGTAAATTGTTACAAAATTTAAAATCTAAGTAAAATAGACTTTTTTGGGCCCCCAGTGTCCTTTCATAAGGCAAAACAATATGATTACTTTGTTTCGACACTCTGCCCGTCGTTTCTCCTACATATCGGACACGACTGCACATTTCTGGAGTTATTAAGCCTTTCGTCATTTTAAAAATCATCGTCATTACGTTTCGCTTTATTCGCTCGTCAATCGTAAAATAATTTAAGGCATTTCTCATATCTCGCACCGGTGTGTATATATCACAATGTTACACGGAGAAAATGATTAGTTGTGTTAACCAAACATTTGTTTCTTTTTTAGCTGACCAAAATTTTTAGTTAAGATAACCAAATTTTTGTTTCAATAACAAATAATTTTGGTTGAAGTAACTAAAAAACATATTTTGACCAACATATTTGGTTATTCCAACTAAAAATTTTGGTCAGCTAAAAAAGAAACAAATGTTTGGTTAACACAACTAAACATTTTTCTCCGTGTATATCATCCGCATTGCCCGATTTTGTAATTTCTGGAATCTCTCTACGACCTCTTGATTGGCGTACAGGAGTACTGTCGAGCAATATTTCATATGTGGCGCTATCATTGTTTTATAAATTAAGTCTCTTGTATAGGGTCCGACAAAGTTGCCCACTCTATTCAAGAGACCCAGTTTAGTTCCATCCAACTTTGCCCAAAAGAAAAAATAGAAATGACTTAGCACATATTTGAACAAAGCACAAAAGAAAATACCGGCGAAGTCATAAAGCCTTGTCTCTTTAAGATCTTTTGTTTTGCGGTTATAGGTAGAATTATTTATCATTTTGATTTTTACTAAATGTTGACATTTAATAGGACTAACTTTGTTCTTGGACTCTGTTCTTATTTTTACACTTAATTAATCGATGGAGCTGACATATTGAGATAAATTTTATTTACTGTTTGTATTCTATAATTAATTTAGTCTTATTTTTTTTCTTTAATGAAAATAATATAAGATGTCTTTCATTAATCTTTTTCCGAATACCTGCACTCACAAAACTGTCTATTTAAGAGTAATAGAATATTCAATAGGATTTCCATTCATTATATGGACAGAACGAAATTCTATTTAAAATAAGAATAAATAATTTTTATAAAGCATATATTTATGTAAAAAATAATTCCATTTATATTACATGGATTTTTTTAGAGAAAAGAATAAAAATAGTTTCAGTTTAAGAATATTCAACAGATGATACAAATTTAACCTAACAATTACATGAAGTTTATGTACCTATTATATACACCGAGACTACATATGAAAATATATATATTGAACGTGTGTATTTACAAATAGACATAAACTTATAATAAATAGAGATCTGGTTAGTATTATCTGAAATGAAATTTATCATCAAAATTAATTTCCTTTTAATATAAAAACTTAAATTTATTGTATATTAACTGAATATTCTTATTTTTAATTGATTTTCTATTAGATTTAATAAGAAAATTTTCTTTGTACAGATTTTTTGATATTTTTATACAATTTTTGTTGTAATATAAAAACATTTCGATTAGGGAATAAAAATAGAAGATTAATAAACATTTTTTTTTAATATAAACATTTATTTTATAATATATGTGGCATTTATATAAAATTTTTTCATAGATAAATAGATTGACCGAGAACTGAGTGAACTGAATTAACTGCTTGACTGTGTAAAGTGAAAAGAGTAGGAGAATTGAATAGACTAATAGTAAACTGCTGTTGTTACAGTGTGCGAAGGAATACGGGATCAATCTGTTTATATATAAACGTCCGTAGGTGTATTAACCCTTAAGCCCCTGCTCATAGTTTAAAGTTCTCAATCATCTTCTTTACCTTTTTTTTTAAATATTTGACACAAATATGCATAATTTGTGAACAAAATTTCAACATTTTGATGCCAATTTGCTTATTTAGTAACTCTAATAAATATTTAACAAATTAAATATGACGTTAAATTATGCTAATGAGTCAGAATAAACGCATGACTAATTTATTAAAATGTATAATATTTAATTACAACTTAAAAATGGATAAAATACTAAAAATGGTATAGACTAATATATCCAGTAAATGAGAAATTATTAAAAATTATTCAAATGCACAAATCTTTATTGAAACTTATCAAAATTTATAGAACGTTTTAGAAATATGATACACTTTAAAAAGTTTCAAAAATAAATTATTAAGAATTTTAGAAATATGACATTGATTAAAAAGTTTTAATACAGATTTGAATAATTTCTCATTTACTGGATACTATTGACTGGAACGCCTCCACATGACATTAATAGTAATTAGTGGAGACGTCGAGACATATACGTTAGCATTGGAGTATGTTAATATTGTTAAATATATTTCTTTTTTTTTTAAAAAAATATAGGTGATGTTGAAGGTCTGCTGTCACGGAGTTAGTGCCTTTTTAATTTAAAATAATATTAATAATTATTTTGTAAAATAATGACC
Organism: Leptoteleia sp. ZL-2020; assembly: GCA_022817305.1. Classification (NCBI taxonomy): domain Eukaryota; kingdom Metazoa; phylum Arthropoda; class Insecta; order Hymenoptera; family Scelionidae; genus Leptoteleia; species Leptoteleia sp. ZL-2020. The sequence continues at coordinate 15,218 of JABFPN010003401.1, forward strand.
AGACAGTCATTCTTTAGCACCGGGAGAATATTAATGCCTAGATAAACATAATTATTGAAAAGGACTGATTAAAAGCGGTGTGAATTAGGATTTTTACCAATATTTCGTATATTTAATACCAGTTTATACCGCTTTTTATTGTTTTTTTTTTGAAACATATATTATCATAAATTTCAATATTCTCCTAACATTGTAAAATGGCTGCCTGGTTATTATATCACAAAATTATGATCCATTTCATTTTTGTAATTAAAGACATCAAAGCCCATACTGCAGGGCGCTACCTATGCTGGGAGCATCACTTTATGGGTTAAATTTATAATTTTCTTCCAAAAAAATCTTTTGTAATTTGGTTCTTATTCTTTTAAATGTGTCTGTCCTTTCTACATTGTATGATTATCAGACACGTAAAAATAAACCATTTTGGCACTTGTCTGATTGAAATTTTGACATCGATTTTTAGGAGGCACAGGGTTTCAGTCGAACTGAAAGCAACTCTCGCCTCGTGTACCAGTATAAGGATTATAATGAAGAATCGCATGCAAACTTGCAGAAGTCTCCAGTGAAGCCGTCGACATTCGGTGCGCAAAAAACGCCAACGAAGGAGAAGACATCGGAGCCAAAGACCAACACTCCAGATGGAACTCCAAAGCCGGGTGTCTCGGGTGTTAATAACACGCGAATAACTTCACGAATCCCTTACAGTGGTTCACCGAAAAGTCCTGTTATACAGTCCCCAGGTTCGGTATTAAGCAAGGCGTCAATGTTTGAGTCAAAGAGCGGCCAAACTAAAACCAAGGATCCGGCTGAAATGTCATTGTCCGAGAGGAAGGCACTTTTTGAGAAGAACAACACCGGGGTGCCATTGATCCCCAAAGCTCCACTAACCATGTCTGTTCCAACCAAGATGTTGCTGAGCAATGACAAACCTCAAACAACTGGAGGTGAGTTAGTTATAAATAAGGAAATAGTTATACTTTATACATGCACAAATTGTTGCTTGTATTTCTTTTCAATACGTTCCACGTTTTGGGTGCCAAGGTATGTCTCTGAAACCTAATTTAACTGAAATATTTTTAAAACTTCATTCCTGTCAATGTAGCTAAAGAACAGAATATTTTCGGCATGAAATTTTTTTTTTCTAACAATCGTTTTCCGGAAAGTTTTCAACTCTCTAACAAATATCTCAAGTGTTGTAAATCACCCTAGAAATTTTGGCATCAGGCGTCTGACACATTTAGTCGCATGAATCTTTCGCAGTTGCACCACGCCAAAGTTGAAACCCAATTTCCGGAAGGGTTTCAACCTTGTCCAACTATGTTCAGTGAAAAACATCTCCCGGAAATAAAAGTAACCCCCTAATAACTGCGCCAAAGTTTGGGAGGATTGAAATATTTCCGGAATTTGGTTTTCAGTTTTGGTGTGGGGCAATTGCGAAAGATTCAACTCCGTTAAAAGGTTTCTCGGTTTCGAGGGTGGTTAACAACATTTGGGATATTTGTTAAAGACTTTCCGGAAACGGTTTTTAAACAAAAAAATGAAAAAGATTAACAACCCTGATAGGGTTGTTAATATCCCGTCATGTGTGTGTCTTTTCTAAATTCTAACTAACCTAACAATGTTGGGGTCAAGAACGAGAAGTAAAAAAAATATCTGGGTTTGTAGTCAAAAGCATCACGTTACACACGGAGAAAAATTTATGAGAAATTTTTACTCTAAATTTGAGTTCTCCAGTCATAGAAGTCAGTTTTTACATACATTTAAACTGTATTCACTAAAAAGTTGTAATACTAATGGACATAATAATAACGTTAAGGTAGTTTTTAAATTAAATTTAAGGGATTATTTTCTCAGCATATTAATTATCTTAAAAAAGAAGATAATTAGTTCATCAAGTACAGTAATTAACATTTATAAAACATAAATATAATCGTTATAAGCTGAAATATTACCCTAAATTAAAAGCAATTTCTTTTTGTTCAAATTGTTAATCAATTTAGGGGAAAAATTCAACTTTGATGTGTTAAATACGGCATCTAGTGGCACGAAGTGAACTATATACTGAAAACAGTGGAACGCGAAACAATCAACACCTCAAGTAAATATTAACCATCCAAGTTCACTTTCGCGAACACATTTTTATATCCGGAATTAAATTAAAATTATTTATTTATAAATATCTTAAATAGAAAAATTATTATATTTATAATTTTTTTAGCAACTTTTACTAAAAGTGCTCAAATTCTAAGTTTAATTATTCTTACCATTGAAGAAAACAAATTGTACTTAACTGCATATGTATTTTGTGGACTTCTTAAAATATATTTGAATTTCCCTGCTATATTCAATTAAGTTTAATTTTTTTCCGCTATGTGTCGTTTAAATATTTTTACTTCTCGTAATATGTATTAAAAAAGTATATGCAGTATATATATAACATCAAAATGAGTGTTAATATGTAACTGCGTTGCGTATCTTTAGTTATAGCTTCTGTCATCTGCGTATGTAAACATTATTATGCGTATTATTGTTGTATTGTTGCGAGTATGATCTGCGTTGCGAACGTTAGGGTTCTTTTATAATATAAATGGAAAAAATATCTTCTATATCACATTAATGAATAATAATAATACTTGGTAGCAATTAAATTTGTTGTATATAAAAATCCTTTAAGTTTATTTATCGTCATTACACTTAAAAAACATTCTCTTTTTATACCTAAAAAAAAGGAGAAAAATTGCTTTAGATTAATTTAAAAAGTTTCTTTTATCAATATGTAAAAATTACCCTAAATTTGTTTCAAATAGTATTGAAACATATTCTGTAAGATATGGTATTAAACCCGCATCAAATATACAAACATTTTCAAGCGCTTACAACACGATTTTATCTTAGGAACTACTAGAATTATTTTTTCCCCTAAAATGGGTAAAAATTAAACCAAATTGACTTCTAAGTCCATGCTACTATAAATTAGGGCAGAATCTTTGTATAAATTAGGTGAATTACTCCTACATTTTTCTTTCCGTGT
>JABFPN010003402.1:0-18246 GCA_022817305.1 Leptoteleia sp. ZL-2020
GAAGTGCGACGAATGGGCCGTCGAATTGAGCCGCGACCTTTTTACAGTTAGCCGGCATTATCATAAAGGCATTTGATCGTGACCGTAACCACGTGAGCGCGCACGCTCGACGGGGCCCGAATAGAAATCATAATCACACGAGCGATAAAGTTCTCGTTGAGGCAACAAAACCGTTTTCCGAATGGCGGGTACCAACAGACGCGTTACGAGCGGCGCGCCGTTGGTACGGCTCTCGGCGTGGAACTGACCGGGCGTCGAACCCGAGAAATGGCAGCCCTGCGAGAGGTGTATCGTAATAAGTATATACAAAGTGTTCCGCGGGGTAGGGCTCGAGCGCGTCGCTCGGCGGACCCAACAGAAATAGAGAAATAAGTGGCCGGGCGCGCGCGCGCGCGCGCGCCAGCGAGCCAGCGCGGTGCAAAACCTCTTTGTGCACGTGTGCAAAACCCCGGGCAGTTCTTTATTCGCGTGTCTCCCGCGCCTTCCGTCGAGCGTTCCCTTCCCGGATACTCCCATGCTACGCTTCTTGTTGTTTTCGCGTCGCTCTTTCTCCTGCCAGTCTTGGCTGAAAGCGCCGTCCGGCCGGGGAGATCATTGCCGCAGGAATGCAGATTCGTTCGGCGATGCGGCCGGCTCGACAATCGGACACCGATCACACGGGGATAAATAATGAGAAGGGCCGCGCGCTCACGAGCGCGACAACTTTGCGTACCAGTTGTTGGCGATGTTGTCGCCGCGAGCCAACGAGGAAGCGATAGCCAAGATCAACATCGACGCGCCAGCGCGCCAGCGCGCACTTTTCTTCCCCTGGACGGGCGCGAGTGGGCGGCCGACGCGGAAGTGGAGGCGTCGCCTTTTTCCGCCGGTGGAAGAGGTGACAAACCCCACCTGGCTGTTTTGTTTTACGCGCGCGAGGCGTGTGCCAGATTCTACCCCGGCTGGTACCACTGCGTAGTACCAGTACGATCGGGGCTGTTTACACGCAAAGAAGTACACGCAGAAAAATTAAGAGTTAATTTTACTATAAAAAATTGGATTCCAACCCCGGAAGGCAATTTAGGAACATACTTGTGACTTTTTCCTATAAATTTATTGGAGTATATACTTTATTATAGTATTTCTTTCATAATTTATCATAAGAATGTTTATAAATTGTCTTATGGGGTTCGTATCCAACTTTTTATGCGGATATTAACTGTTTTATTTCCCTGCGTGTACGGTCGAAATCGGTAAATGTCGTTGGGTCAACGTTGAGTATTCGTATAAATGGAACACTCGTCGAATTACAATGTCGATAAATTGAATTACAAATTATTTGTAATTCATTGTCAACATTAAAACGACTTTTTCACTTTGAACATGAATAACACCGATAATGTATTGCTATGTTTTATCCTAAATAACAATTTAATAAACTGGTTAACAACTGAGATTTGCATTTCAATTATAAATAAAACAAATATAAATATAACTCATTTAAAAGTACCATAACATTATTGCTTCATCTTTTTATATTTACTGCCAATGTACATGTTTAAAACAGGAAAAACATTACACAGAAAAATTGAAATTATAATTATTCATATTAATAACTGAATTCTTTGATCACATTTAAAACCTGATTAACTATGAATATCAGTAACGACATCTATTTCAATGTCAGAAAAACAACGTTGTTTCGACGTTAAAACGGCTGCTAAAGTTGGAAATTTCTGCACGGGTTGCGGTTTTTCCGGGGATGCGTTCAATTTTTTTTATGCACCGATACAACAGATACGGAGGATAATGGGTATTGGTAACAGGAAGAGGATGGCATTTTTTAAAAGTCGAAGCTAGGCAGGTAATTCGATCTTCGCGCGATTTCTTTCCTTTTGAACAAATTTAACATCTTAAATGGGTTCATCCATTTGCCTGGGTGTAATAAAATTGAAAGTCACGAAGACGATCGGGAAGGGAGATATGGGGAAAAAATCGTTGGCTACTTTTAAACGGTACGATTTTTGCGCGTTCAACAAGGTGGATGGTACGTCCGTTGGCTCGGTCCGCGGGGTACAAAGGCATGCACGGTGGCGACTCGAGAAAGAATTCCCGACTTATCTATCAGTCGGATTAACAAAACTATTTCTCCAGCGCCGTACGTTTCCTGGTAGATAATAAACAGGACTATTAATTTTTACGCAAATAAGCGCAGCCAATAAGTCTTAATAGATATCGCTTCTACCGTGGCGATTCTTGATAATGCTTATCATTCATCCGCTAAGTGTTTTCTACAGGTGATACGAATCGTTTCAAAGCGGGCTGATTATCATTTAAATACGCTTCGGAATGACTGCGTCATGTATCATCCGACGCGACTACACATTGCAATCTAATAATGCAATACCGAAATCTTGTAATGACTACCACAACGCGAAGATAGGAATGCGATAAGGGGAGTGCGGACTGAGCGCGAGGTATCTGGTAACATTTCACGTAAAAATCGGCAGTCATTTTAGTCGCGGTTAATGCATACAAATTACCGTGTTGTTTGATAACAATATTCAATCGGGAATTGAAATTATGATTGCTTTCTTTTAGATCGACCGATTGTTGTCGAACACGGTCGGAACAGAAGTGGGGAATATCGCGGATCTAGGAATAGCCGATGTTGCTCGGTATACAAAAAAATGAACGCTTTTAATTACAGTAATCTCGTATGACGGAGTGAAAAGCTGAAGGATAGGCATAACTGGACTTCCGGCGAACCGTCGCGGCCTGAAAGAAAGAGATTAATGAAGTTCTTCTAGGCATACCCTCTTGGGCCACGTACGTGTGCACACACACACGCGCGCGTTCCTTCGCTTCGACCTAATAAAACCACTTATCTGATTCAAACGTCACGGAGGTGAATTTCCTTATTGGAATCCACCACAGTTATCCCATAAATATGTAACATATCCATAAACATTTGCACACTAACACAAATAAACATTAACATCCTTCACCCTTCAGCTCTTTCGCGGTTTCCGGAAACACCTATCCGGGATATAAAAACGTTCGTCCAGTGTCAGTCTTTATTTGGAGGAAAATACTTTACTGTTACCATTATTATCTTAGACATTCCGGAATGGTAGCTTACGTGGTATAATATTTTAATCTTACACTCAGAGAGATTTGTTTGGTCCAGTCAACTAAAAATTTTAAGGTGTATTGTTTTATAGGTTTGGATAAATCAAAAAATATATTTCTGGGAACTTAGAGTGAGGCAATATTATAGTTTAAAAATTGAAAGATTATTATGGGACGCTTCGATTCTTGGATTTAGAACCCTCTTCAGGCAATTAATGAAAACGTCATATGATAAATTAATTAATTCAAAAAGGATTATGTTGTTAATATATGTATAATTCAATAATTAGTCAATGCAATGATTTATCATATGACGTTTCCATTAATAATCTGAAGAGGGTTCTAAATCCAGGGACTGAAACGTTGCATAATAATCTTCCATTTTTTAGACCTATACTATTTCCTTACTTGAATTTTGTACTTTCTTCTGAAGGTCTTTAGCAGAATAAGAAACAAAAAATTTGAATTTAATAAATAGTATTATTAGTACAAGTACATGTTGCCTTTAAATTCTCCAAAATGTAATATTAAGTTGGACATTTTCTAATTCTTTATTCTAACAATGTAATATTTATTTAATGGCTCAATATATATAAGAACATTATAAAAATTTAATTTAATAAAACTCCAATGGAAGACCAAATTTATTTATAAAATTTGATACAAATTGGAATTCAATTTAATAAAATTTAAAAACGACTGAAAGGGTATTTACATTGGCTAAGATATGAAAATAAATTGTAAATATAAATCACATAAAGTTAATTAACTGAACACAACTAAATAATTTTTACTTGACTACACTCAATTTTTCTCTTAGCGCACTATATCCTTTTGTTAATAGAACGAATACCAACGACAAGCAGGAAAAGTAAGCACGCAAGACCGCGAGGATTTGCATTTGAAAATTTGCAAACACAATAATAAGAGTTAACTAATCGTAACTAATTGTATAGCATTATCGGCCTGACTTTTCAGCCGTTTAATTTTCGCAGAATACAGTTTCCCGGGCCCCGGTAATGCTGAAACGAACGCTCAAGAGAAATACTTAAAGGAATGACAATGATACCGGGAAGGGAAGTCAATGTTGGACTCGTAAATGTTCCATTTGATTTAACATAATCACCCGTTAAGAAACAATTTCAACGTTAACATTGTAATAATAATAACAAGTGGCGAAATTACGAGGAAACTGTCATCATTATCGGCTAATACGTCAAACGTGGCTTTAAAAACGACCACGAGTGCGGATAGATCGATCCGGCCGCAATAATTATCGTCTATTAACCCTGGCGATCCGCGAGCGAGGATGGTACGGGCGGGATTTTCTTATTACCCGTGGCCGTTTCTCCCGAAGCCTCACTACCGTAATTAGAACTATTGCAGAAAAATGAACGCGCGAACGCGTTCGCTTCCTCGAGTCCGGCGCCCTAATAACAATGATTTGGATTGAATTAAGGCGGAATGGCACGGCCTGCGAAATGTAAAACCAGAAGGAGCGACCGGCGCGGCAGGATATGAATCATCTTGACAGCTTATTGAGGCATTCCGATGGAATTTTCGCGGGAAGTTGCGCACGAGTCATCGTACCGCACGATGCCCGGAGAGCAATCTCCGCGTCGGCCGGGATAGCTCGGATTTTCCCCGAGAGGTACCGTCAGTCAGCCGGTTCGACGCTCGTTGATGACCTTGCCCGTTCGCCGGCTTCCCCCCCGGAGGAATTCAGTCGCGGGGCGATTCGCAAGGAAGTCGAGTCGACGCTCCGGAAGAAATGTGACACTTGGTGCCGCAAGTAACGTCCAGTTCGACTCGCGCGTCAATTGAAAAGGGATACGCTCACTCCAGTTTTGCCGCGGTTACGCAATGCCCCCCCCCCGCCCCCGCGCCCGAGCTCCGTTTCGAAGAAAGGGAGTCAAGTGTATACGTTACCGTTTTGCATTTTTCGCGCTCTTTCTTCTTTTTTCTTTCTTTTTTTCCCCTCTCGCGACGGGTTTTGCAATTAGGTCTCGTAGGCTCGAGGAGGAGAATCGAGGCATTCCAAAGTTGACGACGAGTGTCGAGCGAACGAGATTCGTTTTGCGCTTTAGGGTGAAATGTCGATGGTTCGCGAGGTTTAAATTGGCAAAATTGCCGATCAAATAAATGTGTATATTTTATGGGAATGAAGTATGAAACGTTTTCATTAAAAAAGTGTAAATAAAGTTGGTTTTGTTTTTTGTTTTTACACGCGTAAAGGGCGACTTTAAAGCAAAACAAAAACAATAACAAGCATTGTTATTGTTTGTATTTGGTTAATTTGCCCTTTCGCGGGTTGGCAAACAATTCTTGTTTATGTTTTTATTTGAAAAACACTTTATTCCTCAGTTCCATACATATTTTAAAAAATAATAATTAATTTAAGAAAATCTTCCGAACGTTTGTCGAAAATTAAATGTGTTTAAGTTTTTAAAATATTTTTTATGTATTGTTTAAGTTTTTTTATAGAGCTTTCAAGGTCCAAAAGATATCTCTCTGAGTAAAGTTGCAATACAAAAAGCGAACATTGCGTTTATTTGAAATTATTTTCATTTTATAATATATTTACAAATATTTATTAACTCGGACGATATGTCAATTCTAAGTTGATCACCCATTAACATTTCACCCTAAATCTTATCTTATCTTCATTCTAGCAAAATACCATTTTACGATCGAGACTTTAAACTTTTATTCTACAAACTTTAAACCACTTTAAAAAGCTTCACTTTGCTCTCTTATAAGAATTAAATTAAAGCAACTCGAATGGTTTTCTTTTTCTCCTTCGATCGGAACGAATTTTGAATTGAATTTCAGCGAATCCATTTGGCGAACTTAAGGTTTACGGAAGACTGGTCTTTTTCTCAGTTTCAACACTCGCTCGTTATTACCATAAATTATAATAATTAAATTCAAATAAAAGAGTTCCTTCCAGCTTGGCGTATCTAATTTGTATACGGAAAGGAAGCATTAATGCCTGGAAGTTAACAATGTAAAAAAACGTATCTTATTACGGGTCGCGGGCAAATATCATCGGACGCGTCCGTTAATCGATCATTCCGCCGGGCTATAAATAAAATTGTCCCGCGCAAATGGTCGTTATAAGTCAAATCGACCATAAAACGGACGAACGGTCCAATGGGCTATCGTCATCGGCGACAATCGGTCGATGATGACAAATGCGCGCGGATCGTGGTCGTCGTGGGGGATTGCGAAACGCGCGTGCCATTAAAGTCGCGGGCAACTTTTCGATGACGGGGCTACCGACAGCGATTTACGCAATTCGCGTGACATAACGCTTCCATGTAAATATCCATTGTTTCTGCCTTTCATAACGAGCTCGGCAATTCATTAGCCGAAGATTATTTATCTCTCGATGCTTAATTACGTCCGTCGTGCCATCCCGCTTTTCCTGCCCGTTATTTTTAGTCGCGCTGTTTTCGAGTTACTAATAGCGAGTGGCATCGATTAGACGCGAATTGTAATTCAAATCAGGAAATTGTGTCATTGTTTGTTGAGTGATGCCCTTGTGGAAAAATTCTTTTCGAAACAATTCAAAGCAAAATTGGAAGCTGATGGAGTTGTGTCAGAAAGTTAGAGAAAATGGGAGTTCTAAAAGTATTATTTAATATAGGATTATTGAAACAAAATATTAAAAAATATTGTGTGTAGTTGTAGTAATTAGTGTTGTAAAATAGTTGGTGTTTTTAGAACTATTTTTATTGTATCGTCACGGTGCTTTTCACTGTAGTGTAAATATGGCTTTACATTCAGGCTCTAGAACATTAATTTTTAATGATTTTTTTTTCACTGTAGATATATGTATAATTAATAAAAATAATATTACACTTTGTTAACTGCATAAACCCATTATTTTGCAAAAATTTGATAAATTTGATAACTTTCGGATGCTGAATATATTTTTGATATACCCGGTAGGAAGTGTTCTCCCAGGGAAGGTACAGTACTAGTAAATTGGTATCCCAATATAGATCTAGTACAAATCTGTACTGGAGTGGTAACACCAGGCCAGTACTGTTTAACTTATGGCACAGTATTTAATAATTTTTTTTAAATCACCAATACTGTCTCAAGTCTGAATTTTTTTTTTTTGGCTTGGCTTGGCTTACATCTGGTTATATTTTGATTTTCTTGGGCCAGTAGATCCACTCTGCCAATTTCTTATAGTATTTTTTCTTCATTTTTTATATATTTCTGATAATTTATAACAATAAAAAACAGTTTGGGAAATATAATACAGTTGAAAATATCGCTTTGATATTTTAAAAGTCTCAAAACCTGCTCAACATATTTATTCCCCAAAGACGCAAGATTGTCATTTTGCAACCATTTTTTCCCAAAAATTTGACATTAATCTAGTATACTTTTACCCATGACAAACCGCGGTGTCCTTCGCGTGGATTAGCTCGGCCAAAAGCGCGCGCGTGGGCGACCTAATCCCGCCGGTTTTGCGTAAAATAAATGCCGACGATTTGTAAAAAGCGATTATTTCATCCTCTGGCGGATTTCAAGCATGAGAAATTCACCGCGGCCGTAATTTTCCTGCCTCTTTTACAATGTTGACTTATGAAAAAAACATTTCGCGCGGATTGTTGTTTGGATAATGGAAAGAATCAATTATATTTTATGTAGAAAAAAAAAAAGAAAAAAATAAGTAAAAAATAATTGCACCGGTCGAAGCTGCGAGATTTCCTCACTCGTTAAAGTGCGAGTTCTTCGACACGGCATGGCTAATAAGAGTTTCCCTGAATCGCGTTTTTTTCCCCTCTCCTTCATCTTCCCCCCCTCCTTTTCACCCTTTTTCATACTTTGTAAACATATTTTTGTCCCAGCGTAATGTGGATCCCGGGCGTGAGAGAACGGATGCGAATTGCTAGCAAAGGATCATTCGAATCGGCCGATATCGGTAACTTTTTTTTGCCACCCGCGAGCGGCGCAGCGTCGATGTTTTGTTGGGACGCGCGTTCGTCACCTTTACGTAATCGGGTGTGAGAAATTACGACTCGCGTTGCACAAACAAAGACATTACGCACGCATCGCTTTATACACTCCACCTATAAAATCAAATGGCTTTTTATTTATTGCTTCCGTATTTAGTATGCACAATTTGTGGACGCAAGGCCAAACATTTTTTTCTTTTTTATGTTTACTTCATTGTTTACTCCAACTCAGCCGTAAACAAATGCTCTCCGCGCTATAATTAGATAGAACTTTTACACATTTTATTTCCATCAAATGACAAAGAGCAGGGTTATGCAATAATCGTTACCGTCACGTAATTTGATAATTTTTTTTTATATTCCAGTAAATGCTTTACCGGCAATTAATCAGAAGAATAGCTGATATTTATCGCATTATCGTTCTTTGGATTATAATTTTGTAATTATCATAAAGTTTTTAAAATGAAAATTTTTGGCTGTAAACATTTAACACGCTCTCATTTGTTTCATTACCTTTTTTACTCCACCCCCCTCCCCAACTAAAAGCATCGGGGTGGGGGGGTGTAAAGTCAATGAAGTTATTTTGCGGGAGAAAAGTGTAAGGTTTGCGAAAGGCCGTCGAAATAATAACCGGCTCGAAAAAGAAGGAGCCGAACGGCGCGTTCAAGATGGCGCCCACATTGGGACTTGCGATCCGGTTTTAAAGTCTCGGTTCCGCGGAGAATGCGACCTTGGGGCTAAGTTTAGAGGCCACAGATGCGGATGGACGTGGCGCGATCCACGATAAAACGCGAAACTCGATTTCAAGCGGCGGAATAGCCAGCGCTCGAATTCTTGGCCGAGCGATCCGCGCCCGACGCGCTTCGCACCTAACAATGAAATAAAATAGCCGTTGTTGCGGCTCTAACTGATGCTAATAGATATGAGTGAAAGCGTTACGCTCCGGCTCGGCCGAGTCGAGTTTTATTGTAGTTCTGCTTGTTTCGAGGGAGCTCGGAAAATGGTTCCAAACTTGCATTCACAGAAATCTCCTTAGTCCACTCAACTACGCTGAGAAAAGAGTTGGGATAAAGATTATTATACTATATGTAAAAATGGGGACAAATTAATATTCTTGTCATATTTAAGATACATTTTAAAAGGGGTTATTAGTATTGTAGAAGTTACTATGATACAGTATAATAAAAATGTTCATTTCTCATGGCACTGAAAAATGAAACGTTTTCAAAAAGCAAAATATAAACAAACTTTGTTTTTGTCTTGTATTTACATCCATTTTTATGACCTTTGGATGCAAACAAACAATATTATTGTTTTTGTTGCATCAGTTTGACCTTTCAATTATTTACAAAAGTTGTTTTTTCTTACTAAATTAAAAAAAACGTTTCATTCTTCAGTTCCATAAATCATGTAATTTAGTTGGAATAACTAATATCTTTTAGTTATGTTAATTTAATAATAGTATTTTTAGTTGGCTGCACTACATTTTTCTCTGAGTGTACATTATTTTATATCATTTTAATTGTATTGTGTAGAGTTTTTATGATTTATAAATACAACATTCTTATATTTCAATTTATGAAATTTTAGAATATAGAAATTGCAATAAAATTCTATTTTTTTAAACATTTATTTAAAATTGTTGTTTAAAACCAAGTATCTCACATAATGAAACTTGGTTGAAAATATATTACGTGTTTTATAATTTTCTTTAAAATTGTAATTTTTTGCACCGTTTTCAACATTTCGTAGCAAAAAGTTGCGCAGAATATTCGGACTGTAGAGCAAGTGTAAAATGCTTTTTGTAATAAAGAAGTTGTTATGTTACGTACGAACGTTTACAGTAAACCAATAAAATGGCAAATTATATGCAGAATTTTGCTAAACTGCGAAATAAAATGAGTATTCTTGCATACCGACTGTTCGTATTTACAACTGGAAAAAGACTAAGACTAAATTAAAAAAAAAAAGGTAACATAAATGTTTATGCGAAACAAAATTATTCCCCTCAACGAGTTTTGCGACGCAGTAACGTCAACACGATGATAAATTAATCAAATCCCTATAAACGTAATGTATTTGACATTGAACGTAACGAAGCACGCGTTGTATCATTTCGCGAAATGTAAAACGCACCAACGGCAAAAAGTTACATAATAAAAATTATAACATTGCATAGTAATTACCCCGAAAATAAAGACTGTTACAAAACCTCTCGTTGCACGATTGAAAAACCATTAAGAAAGGAAACAAATAAATGAATACATTTGCAAAAAAGCGGTGCAACGGTTGCCGGGCGTTGCGGTTGCAGTTTAAAGATAAATGCCCCGAGACACCCGCTGATTGAACTGGATATCTCTCCGAGTGTAAGGGGTAGCAGGTTTTTTTTATATATATTATACCAATTAATGTAATATTTTATACGAGGCTTTCTTATAACTTCTACGCCACGCACGGGAATATTGATTGTAATTCATAATTGCTTAAATCAATTATACGAGCAGTATCTCGCGAGCTATCTAAATATAATCATAACTCAGCGGCGAACTAAGCGTTCGCGAGCGCGCAACCGGCATCGGTGGAAATCCAACCGAACCAATTATCCCTCGGCCGCGTTCGTTTCCAACATTTGCATACGTTTATTCAGCGCCATCGTTAATTACCGCCGAAAACATTTATATTCAGCAAAAACGCGACGGAGTTGACCGAGGTGGAGGGGAGGATGGGGTGGGGGAAGAGAGGGAAATTGAAATTGGAATAAGCGATCGATAAAAGCTGGCCGTAAACACGGACAACCCTGTACAAATAATGGACTCCACTTCCGAGACGCGGGATCAAATAAAACTGAATTAATGTCTGCTTAAGTAACTCGGTCGGCCGGCAAAAAAGTCCCTGATTCCATTAATCAGACATCGGCTTGTGGCAGCACCGGCCGAGACGGGGAAAAAGCGTCGACTCCGGGCTCCAAGGTGAGTCAGCGACGCCGGGCAAGAAACGGCCTTTCTTTTGCCCGCGCGTTATTTCCATTCGGCCAGGCCTCATCATCGCGCTGTAAACGTCCGCGGCTACCGGACGGAGCGCCAATTCTCCGGGGCGAACGCGGAAGGCCGCCGGCCAATAGAAAAGCTGCGCGAGATTTCGACGCGGGAAGGCTCGCGCGCGTCAGTTTTAGGGCCAGACGCAAGGATCGTGGCGCGTTTTTCGCCGCGCCATCTAACGGGGGAGAAAAAGCGAGCATCGCGGGGGTAATCGACGGTCGGCCGTTAAAATGAACAGCCGCGTAATGCAAATTGCGGCGCGATCGGCCGGGCAATCGCGGCGTTAAGGTCAACACCGATGGCAAATAAACGGTTGCATTGATTGGCTGAGAAATGGCCGGGTAAGTGCCGCTTAAAGTGTGCGCCGGTATTGTTTTTGCGTTTCGGATCCTTCGTATCAGAAAATTGCCCCGTTTAATGGCAATTCCGGGCAGCACTTGGCGCGGCCACGCTAACCGCCGCAGCAACGCGTAAACATTTTGTTGCTCCGTTTTTGTCGGGATGAAGCAATTTGCGGCGGGCAAGTTTTACTGACATTCGCGGGAAAAATCAGCGAACAACTTTATTTGAGCCGGGGATTCCAAAGGCGATTGCGGGTAATGGTATCTGCCGGCCGATCGCCTCGAATTTGGAATAGCCGACCTTGCGCTGTCGCCGCGGCGAGTCGCTCGCGTCAGTCTTCGCCGGGCGGTCGGGACGGGTCGTCCAATTAAGCGGCGGGGACTGAGCCGCGCGCATCGGAAAAGCAGATGTAATCGGCCCCTTCGTCGGTCCCGGCGCGGTGAAGTTGGAAGTTGGCTGGAAGTCGCTCCCAACAAATCCTTTTCTCCTCGCTCTCGGATCCGCCTCCGATGAAATTCCATAATTTTCCATTCGAAATCGACGCGCGAGCTGGTGGAATTGAAATTTTCGCCGAGCCAGACGTCAGGCTCGACGAAATAATGATCTCAATCCCGGGATCGTCATCCAGTAGGAAATATTCTATAGACCCATTACTGGTACAGTATTCTTACCAGAGTTACCAGTATTGGTAAATTTCTTTACCAGTACAGAGTCGGAATGGTGGCTGTAATGGAGTGATAACATTGGGCCAGTACAGTATAGCTATACCCTACCAGTAATCATCCAACGTTGGTCTTGCATAGAACAATTTTTTTAAATCACCAGTACTGCTTCAAGTCTGGATCAACTATTGCGTTGATATTTTGCCTGGCATGTCTTACATCTGGTTATCTTCTATTTTTGTTGATAACCAAGCTCAAACCAGTACCGGCCCTATCTCTTTACCAAAGTCTGGCTAACAGTACTGGACAGAATCGACCCCGTAGGTCAACTCTGGCAATTTTCCGTAGGGCACTTCCTATCTTCGTCCTTTACTATTGCAGGACGCGAGACCAGCCAAAAGAACAGCGGAACAGTGCTCTTCCTCACAGGCTCGCCGTTTCTTCCCGTGGAAAGAACGCGACGGGTGCCCGCACCGGCGACTAATCGAGGTCGTTGCTCACTCGAGGCTAATCGAACGAGTCGGCAGGCCTTGGCCGTCCTTCGGGGAAAAATAAAATGAACCCTACGACGATAAGGACTTGTCGTGCCCTTACGCATTCGAAATGCCGATTTGACTCGGGCGTGCGCGCGCGCGCGCGCGCGTATCTCGTCGGCTCGTTTGCGCGCGAGACGCGAGGAATTGCCCCGCGGGTAATTTATCGCGAGCGATGCCAGTTCCCGCCGATGGGACGGAGAAAAAAAAAGGGCGGGATAAAATGCGCCGTCGACCGGGGGGAATTCCTCATATGATTGGAGTTGATCCGAGAAACAATAGGGCTGATGCGCGGAGAATGGTATTTACGGTGCTACGGGCTTGAGAGGTTAATTGATAGTGTCGGTGCATCCGGCGTCGTCAAAGGTCCGGGCGCGGGGACGGGCATCGTAGGAACTCCCCTCGCGGTGCTCCGCGGAAGACGGCCGGGGGTATCGGCGATTCTCGTGATTCGACAATTAAACGACTTTTTCCGCTCGTTACGGAATTCAATTTGAAAATGCAACAACAAGCCGCGGAAATGGCGAGTTATTTGGGCAATTTGTTGCCGGCGCGCAATTGTCGATTCCTGCCGGTATAGGAACGCCGGCGAGCTCGCCGCGACTAGAAATACCTCATAAGATGGTAGCGAGTGCGGAAATAATAGAGCCGCTACATGATTCGACGCTGGTATTCGCGATATTACACAGAAGGAAGCACTCTCTTTGTTTATAGAAGTATTTTACAACTGAATTGTTTAAAGGCGAAGGATGCTTCCTGGCATTCTTCGGATTCTGGAATTTGGTTTAAGGCTTACCAATTAGAGGAGACAATTCCAGATGGTTAAATAAATATTTAACCTTGGATAATTGAATTCCGCGAAGGAGGGGGAAAGACTTGGGCCTACCATTTCACCTTTCATTCCGTTGGAATAGATGGCGCTGTTGGAATTTATACAAATAGGCTGGTACTCGGGCTGAAATTGATAGATGTCGGAGGAATAAGTAGGGTTCTAATTTGTTTAGCTACGATCTTATTCGTCTGAAATTCGCGTCCACGATGATTGCGCAAGATTTTGCCTCGGAAGTGTAATCGCTTCTGCTTAATAATTCGCTTCGTGCTGGGCGAGCGAAATTTCTTTACAGCTTGGGTAGTGAATTTTTTTGTTACCCCCTGCCCCCTTCGCGTCAATATACCGGTGACCGAGCACCAGCACCAGCGTGTACAAGAAAACACGCTGTAAACAGGGATTCCGTGGATCAATAAATACCATGACACGAACTCGCGTCGGTAACCATAAAATGCCGGTACGGTATAACGTTTCAATCGCAGGGACGAGGGAGAGAAGTCCCGAACGGGAGACATCCATTAATCAAAAAGCGGAACAGATTTATATGCCGACTACGGGCATGAAAAATCGAGCCGCAACTTCTTGCGTGATCCCGAGAGCGAGCGCGTTCGCCATGTTGTGACACCGGCAATTAGGTTTACGAGATGCCTCGATCCTCGGGAGCGCGACGCGGACATTAATGCAGGGTGCGTTTGACCCGCGTCTCCCGGTGTTTTCACCTTTGCTTTGCGATACCATTTTTCACCGGCGCGCCGGCAAAGCCGCGCCACGGCGAAATGTTTCAATTTCGAACGATTTCATTTCAGTTTTTACGCCGTCGTAACGGGCACGAGTTGGTTTGTCAAAGTCTCGGGCCGAGGTAACGATCGCCTTATAAAAGATATTACTTTTATCCGTTCAAAGTAAGCGCGGTGGTCGATGGTTTCGCGGAATCGCCGGGTAATAAATGGAAAATCAAGTTCTAATCGTGATGATATTACCCCCGGGAAGAAAAAGACATTTATTCCTTATAATACCGTCGCGTCGCTTCTCTATCCGTTGTAGCAATTTAACGTTACCAGTACATGATAAACGTTGAACAATCTTCTTTTGCGGGCAAAAACTTGTTTCTAAGCACACAAAGCAGATAATCGATGGCTCCTTGGCGAGAGTGTCGTGACGGCTTGGAAAATAAATGACTCCGGCGAATCCCCGTTATTGTTCCCTTGGCGCGAAATTCAAATTCGCTCTCGCATTGTCTGTGCGTTCTCACATTTAAATGGGCTTGAAAAGTTGGGCTCCGTGAGGGAACAATTAAATTAACATTTTAACATCTACCCACGTGAAGTTTCTATTTACAGTTAAACCATTGTTAAATTTTATTAACGAACGACCTTTTTTTTTTGGGTAAAAAGTAAAAAAAAAAACATTAATGTCAACATAAATTTATATATCTCGCATTTTTGTGGACAGTCAGATGTTCGAACAGTTCAGGGGATCGAACAATTCTTGCAAAATTTTTAAAAGAATTGTATATTTCCTTGATATTTGTGTATTAAATATGATCTTCACGTCTAATTAATTTTCTTCGTGGTAAATTCGAAACATTGGAAACAGACCAATATATAATAAATATATAAAATATATTGAGGCGTAAAATATAAGTATCATACATAATAAATATATATGTAATATATGTTTTTTCAATTTCTTATTAAGAAAAAAATTTCTAACTTTCATAAACTAATAAAGGTCTGTGTCTTCGTTTTCAATTTACCATGAATAAAATTAATTAGATATGAAGATTATATCCAACGAACAGGTACCAAGGAAATAAGCAATTCTTTTAATAAGCTTGAAAAAGTGTACAAACATCTGAACTGTTTGGTACCCTTTAGATATAGTTCGAACCCGTTCGACCACGCTTCATCGACAGGCCTAAATTCCGCCCGAGTTTTCTGTCATTACGGATCACGCGTTGCTATCGGAACATCAAATCTCGCGCGATTGCAATTAAAATACCGCAGTTTTGTCCGGAAAGGGTCGCGAAAAGGAGGCGTGCGACATTCTCCCACGGTGTAGCCGATCTTACGGGCGCGCTCTCGTACCTTTTTTTTTCCCCTCGAAAAAGCCGCAGAACAATGCGACTTTTTGCCGCGGCATTTTCCAGATTGTCGCGTGTGTCGCGTGCAATGAACTCGCGCGCTGTGAGGTCATTTTCAGGACTCGGCGCCAAGCATTGTCCCTCCGGATCGGCGTCGCATTCGCGAACAAAGACTTACGCCCGCGGCAGAGCGCGCGGGGAAGTGAGACGGCCGCGCGCTTCTTCGGCGAAGAAGCGTCGACCGGTCTTCGCCGCGCGTTCCCCCTTATTTTCTCAGCCCCGTAGCGGAGAGTTATGGCGCAGTATCCGCGCAGGACAGGCTCCCTTCGGCCTGAAGGCTATCCTCGATCAGAAGTGGAATTGCGATCCCATCTTTTTCTCCGCTTTTTTCAAACTTTCCGCCCTTTTTTTTTGTCTTTTCTTTTTCTTTTTTTTTAAACAACTTATTATTCCTTATTGAAATTGTTAAGCACGTCGCGTCGTTAAAATCCGGTCATTATTGTTTGTTTGTTTTCACCAATTGGAACCGAATTATTTTTAATTGTACTCTTCTAATCCTTACCCCCCACTTTGACGGGGCATTATTTGCAATTTGTACTTTTACCGGTATTGGAAATTGAATGCGAATTCGATACCTGAAAACATGTTCGACGATAGCTGCGCGTTTTAATTAAAAAGACAATTACAAAAGTAAATTGTACCGTGTAATCGTAGTTGGTAAGACAAGCGAGTAAAAAATGGAGCCAAGATGACTCAAAGCCTTTTAAAAGATCGGATCGTAATTCCTGCGCGGTGGTGCTCGGTTGCTCGATCCCGAGGGCCGATTGGGTATTAGGTACCGTACGTAGTTCGCAGGTCCCGCGGGTCCGCAGCACGTCCTTAACCCTCAAACGCATGATATATGATCCGCAGGAAATTGCTATTTGTGATTATCTCAAATTGATATATGTGCGAACATCAACGATACACTTTTATCGTACGTGCAAATTGCGGGCATGAATAATAACTCGTTTTTGCGCCCATTACGGCCAAGTACGAGATTATTCGATTTTAATGAACACGTTTTGTTACGTCGTTTCGCAATTTTTCGAGGATGAAATTCAATTTACCCTTTTTTGCCGGTCCGATCCGCAAAGCGATTGAGCTTTATATCGGTTTCAATCCTAATGAATCGTGGCTGAAAGTTAACGTCCGAGGTTGGCCACCTTGCGACCGTCACGGACTCTTCTTAATCACGACGAATTTAATGGTCGAAGCTGCGAAATGTCGTGACGCAATATGAAGACATAACAGTTCGCACTTTTTACGGCCGGTTGTTATGATGGCTGTACGCGAAATTTGGCGTAACACGTTCAACGACTTCCTGGAGCTGTGTCATTATGAAAATGTTAACGGCCCTGTAACGGGACGAATTGTAAAAACACGCTACTGTAATCGACGCACAAAAGAGCTCGGCCACAGGAGCGTTTTGTTTTTGTTGCCGCTCGATCCGATCCCGGGCGCGTTCAACGACCCTGAAATCTTTTATCTCCATTTTGAAATTTCGTACGATTCTCGTATCAAACCATTCCTCGTTTTTTTCTTCCTCTTCCTTTTTTTTCTTTGAGCGAGTTCAAGGAACTCTTCTTCGGAGTTCTTTGAAATTAAAAGCTACGAATACGAGGCAAAAAAGTTTTTCTTTCATTTCACTCGCTTATTGTTAAGCGAAATAATTTAAAAAAATTGAAGAATTTATTGGAATGATCGTTAAAAATGTTCTTTTAATTTATTATGCTTTTGTAGTATAAAAGAAAGAACAGTAGAAAGTAAAAAAAAAATATGGGGGGATCGTGTTGCTCCGCGTCTGAACTCGGCCTGAAAAAATAAGTATGTAACGACAAAGGCTGAAAGTAAGTCAAAAAAAGAGTCGGTAATTATTGGCGACTTTACAGTTTGTGCTCTGCTGGGTATCGAGCGTAATGCAAACAAGAGATCGGGTAATGATTGCACGAGAGTTTTATCCAAGGCCGCGCTCATGCTCATTCGTAATTCACTTTCGCTCGCTTTTCAGCCGAACACTTTTTACGCCTTTTCGCGGGCCATTTTCGGCCCCTTTTTGGCAGCGCGTGGGCTCGCAACTTTGGCGTCGATGTTTTACGAGATATGATAAATTTTACCCAGCCACGCTCTTCGCCTTACACGGCGTGGTTGTGTAACCCAGGAATCTTTTTTAATAGAAAAATGTTCACTCTTCAGAGATATCCTCAAATGGATATAAGTTGTTTTCAATTTTACTATTACTTTTTTCTCAGTGTATACAATTGGTATGCTTAATTATACGGTACTAGTCCAGTGTTATCATTCCATTATTAGCACGATTTTGTCACTATGGAAGCAAATTTACCAGTACTGGGTTATACTGTTTCTAAAAATAGGGACAAATGATATCTTGTCATATTAACATACAGTTTAAAAGAACACGGAAAAAAAAGTTTCAAGAGCACACCTAAATGTTTATATGCACTATATAAATAGTATGGTAATATTCGGAACACCTAAATCAGTATGGATACCGCAACCAGACTCGTTTAATAGATTTCATTTGGATGAATCTCCCAGAGTAGTATAAATAAAATGTACCAACATTTGACACATGACAGTTTACCTAACCTAACCTAATTTAAGGCAGCGTTTCT
>JABFPN010003403.1:0-18245 GCA_022817305.1 Leptoteleia sp. ZL-2020
GTTTTTATATTAAAAGGAATTTCATTTTATAATAAAACTTATTTCAGATAACACTAACCAGATATTCTATTTATTATAAGAATATGTCTATTTGAAAATACACATGCGTCGTTCAATTGTTATTGTCGTACTTTTTTCTTTCAGTCTATAAATAGAAATTATTCTTAATATAAATACATGCTTTGTAAGAATAATGTATTCATATTATAAATAGAATTTAGTTTTGTCCATATATTGAATGGAATCCCTATTTAATATAAGAAGATTCTATTACTCTTAAATAGACAGTTTTGTGAGTGCTTGAATAGTGTCGACGTAGAAAATTATCGAAACTTTTTTTGTCCTGATTTTCAACAAACTTTTAATAATTTGTTAGAAAAATGTCTATTAAAAATTTCAGATTAACATGTGCAAATAAAATCTCTATTATAATACGCAGCAAATGGAAGTAAATATAATAATTTTTGGGATTCAACGTTTCTCGGAATTAACTTAACTCGCATTCGGGAAATTGACGGTCATTTTAGAGTAATTACGCAAAACTTGACGGTAACAATTACATTTTTCGCAAAGCGGGCCTTTAATCTCGTCGCCAATCAACAAAATACTTCTCGCCAAAAGTGAGGCATAAATTCGCGTCGACTTGGAAAATAGAAATAAATTAAATTTGAGTAAAATTTACAAGTTACATTTATATGCAAAACGGTAATTCCGGTTAACGATCGGAAGTTCAAGTTTTGAACCTGAAATATTGCATTAAATCAACACAATTATTTATACAATCTGAAATTGCTTCGTAGTTGCGATGAATTAACGTGTAAATGGAATTCGTTTAAATATAACGCAAATGAAATAGTAATGTGGCAACGAGAAAAAACTTAAAATAAATGGACGCTGACACTTAAATGAAATATACAGGAAATATTTAATCGATCGGGTCGCGCATGAAAAATAAATTCTACAGTGCCCGTCGTAATTGCATTTTCGGGACTTTAGTAATAATCCAGTAGGATTACAATCATTAGTGATTATACTTTTAAATGCGAGGCATTGAAGCACGTACATGTCGCGTGTAATTCTCGTTATACTCCTTTCTCGATACCTTTTTTTTTTGCGCGCGCAAATTCGTTTACGATTAATTGAGGCCATTGTCCGTCTATCGGTCTCAATCTCCGCGTAACACTTTTTAAATTGAGCCTTATGTTTTGGAAACACGAAAATTTAAAAAAAAAAAAAAAAAAAACAAATGCTCCATTCCCAGTAAATGAGAAATTATTAAAAATCATTCAACTACACAAATCTATATTAAAACCTTTTAATCAGTATCACATTTCTAAAATTCTTAACAATTAATTTTTGAATCTTTGTAAAGTGTATCATATTTCTATAATGTTCAATAAATTTTAATAAGTTTCAATAAAGATTTGTGCATTTAAGTAATTTCTAATAATTTTCCATTTACTGGGGTTTACTTATAATCAAAATGTCCGTCGATTGGAGAGTAATTGAAAATACAATGTGTATAATTACAAATATTTAATAGAGTGCGGCGATAGAATTACCGTGTGACAAGATTTAACTTCTTTTTTTTTTCGCATTATATAGGTAAAACATTCAGCAGGATCGTATATTTGAGCTTTAATCGCAGAAAATGCTAATGATTCGGACGCCATCTGGCCGCAGGGCAATTACACGAGGTTATAATTGCGCAAATATTGCAACAATTTTTTGTCAGATACTTTATAATTTTATAGCTGTTTATACCACTACCTCAGACGCTGCTTTAATCACAATTTACCCGGATATATAATTAATACGCAAGAGATGTTTGTTACCGTTTAATTATTCTTTTAACTCGTTCAACTTCATTAAGACCAGTATACTATTACTTGATCTCGCGCAGTAGAAATTAATAATTTATAATCAACGAGGATGACTTTTCCCTCAACAATCATATAAATCCTCTCGCACAATATCATAAGAAGGCAACAAAACGAACGGAACCCTAAAACTGTCCACTCTAATCTCAAATAAAAACCATTCAATTAACATCAGCCGCCGTTAAAGTGAATTTAATGCTTTCTAACAATTGGAGCAAAAATGTTAAAACCAGCGTTCTACGTGGCTTTAATAAAAATTTCCATGAAATATCTTTTCGCTTCCGCGACCATCACTTAGCTCATAGTAACGCACCTCAAAATTGCATCAACTCCTCAAACGCAAATCAAAAGAGCCGCGTGCTAAAAAATAAAAGAAAGAAGAAAAGGAAAAGAGAAAAGAAAGGAAAAGGGAGAAATGAATAAGAAGAAAAAGGTGGGGGGGGGAAGAAAGGAAAAGGGAGGATAGGCAAAAGGAGCGTCGAGAAAAAGCCCCGAACGAAATACACAGCAAAGTGAATACAGTAATGGTAATACTAATGCAAAGAAAAGCAGAATACCAGACCGGGCCATTAAAAGTTCAAGACGCGTTAACGCAAGGAACAGTTTCGACGTAATAGCCAAAGTTGCCCGCCCCACCCCGCGCGGGCTCCGGCCAGACCTTTATTATTTTATATTTCGTGTCTCGTGGGCCACCGCCGCCGAGAGATAACAGAAATTATACCTACGTTTCAAAGTGAAACAACCGTTAGCCCGACGCGAAACTTTAATTCGCCGCGCTTCTCGAGTGGTGCCGATTTCAGCTGCCGGCGCCGTCAGATTTTTCGCCTAACCCCGGCGCGCACCGACTTTTAAACAATATTTCCATCGTAACGTTCCGCTTTTATTGAGACCTTCTCCCCTTTTGATTGACTAAATTAGACTTTATTTTAATAAAACGTGTCCAAGTTTAACTGGCCGGGGATACCGCTTCCGAGATGGCATTTTTGGAACTTTCAAGGGAAATTGGGCATCGCTTTTTATTGTTTTAGCCCGTTAGCATTGTCGTTGGCGCAGTTTAATTGCTTCGAACTATTTAAATGAAATTGAACGCAAATAATTGCGCGCGAAATATTCCGGAACTTTATGATACGGGGAAATTAATGGGATATAATATGTGGAGAATTAATGTAGATTTAAGTTTAAACGCTATTTCATTGGTGGCTTTGGGTTAAATTCAGTTTTTCTTTTGGGTGGAATTATAAAGCGAGAATCAAATTTTATTTTGCAAATTTATGTGTCTTATATTTAATTATCTTATGTATATTATTTTGCAAATTTACGAATTCTTATTTTAAGAATTAAGATAATTTAAGTTCATTTTTGTTAAATTTTTGTTTGATTTGTTAACTTTTATTTTATTAGGATATGCAATTTAGATGGAAATACAATTTGTTGATAGTATGTTGTTGTTGCTTATTGGCCTATTGGATTAAAAGAGTTCCATAAAAGCCATTTAGATTTTCTAATAAGTGTATTAGGAACTTTCGGACTGTAAATTGTTACTCAAAAAGTTTGTTACTGATCCGATTTTTGTTGATAGTATAACACTGGATAAATACAACATTTTAACTGAAAATTTTTTTTCCTTAATACGAGAGATACGTTTTTTTTCTCACTCCATTCGTATATTTTTAAAATCAGACTTTCATTTACAGTAAATCTACAATTTTCAGACCTCCCTCCACTTTCTTTGTTTTTTTGTAAATTTATCTTTACCAACGTTTTACGCAATCAACAACGAACGTTTAAGTCTTATAACAAGACAAATTCGCGCAGTTTAAATAAATGTGGAATTGTTAGAAATATTTTCGCAGAGAGATGATAATTTAAAATCCCAAAAAATCTCTGATGACACATAACTCAGAACTCTGCCAGTGCTGAATAAATATAATAATAAATTTTTCTAATCCGTTTAACGGTATAACATATAAAAAAGGTCATGAAAAAAGATATCACGAATTGTAGTATTTCTCTAAAAATGAAGTTTTTTTTATTTGTCAAGATAATTTTATTTTTCATAATAAAATACAGGATCTAATATTTTTATATTTGTCGTAGATCTACTTAAATTGAATAAAAATAACATAAGGCTTGTTATATTATATCAATTAAGTATAATATAATTTATAAACAATGTAATAAATTACTGCCTTTGTAGTATTGATTATTGAATAGTAATTGAAAAATTATAAAAGTAAGAGAATTATTGCCAGTATCCATCATTTGTATTCTCTGCACATTTTTCGATCGCATTTTTTCTTCGCATTTTACTGAATTTATAATTGCACATTTTGTGTCTGTCCATTGCCAAACAATTTGAATATTAAAGGTACGATAAAACTGGAAACAATTATAACTAGAAATACCTGCGTTTACTGTAATCAAATGTTATACCTCCGATCTAATTTTAACTATAATCAAATGTTACACTTTTGATTGTAATAAACGCACGTATTTCTAGTTACAATTGTTTCCAGTTTCAAACCTTACGATTCAACTTTTTCATTAAATTATTATCAATTCTCAACACCATTATCAACGTATTCCATCTTTTTTATTTGGGTTTAATTAAGCTATATTGAAAATCATTGAGGGTATATGTTATTATTATACTCCCTTGACGAAATTTCGGTTTACGTTAACAGGAAGCATATTTTTAATTTTTTTTTTTTTTGTCCCCCCTACATTTTCGAATCAGCGTCATTCGTGGCTAAACAGTTCATGAAACGTATCAAGTTACCAAGCAGTGCTTTGTTTGCATTGTATAATTCGTAATAATTTTCACTTGATATTCTGCGGCAAGTATAAACCGCGTGAATGCAAATTAAAGTAGCGTATGCGCGTTTTAATATCACGCGCCGTCACAATTTCATTTCGCCGACGATTCTGTAGGCGCCTCGTCCATTTTTCCACACGGCATATCCAATTTTGGTGGCGCGGCAAATTTCGTTAGCGGCGAACAAATTTTCGACGCGCTCGGTAATCACGTTCGGCGTCGATAAAACAACTATCGATAATCAGGCTTGCATAGATTACTCTAACCTTAACCAAACCTTCCGACCGGAAGCGCCATTCGTAAGCTTCCTCTTCGAACAGTTCAATTGTCGTTTTAATACGGCACGATTGCGTTGCACGCTCGGAATTTAGATATTCCAGTTTCGATGAATTAGTTTCGATTGTTAGCTTAAGGATAACCCACTCATTGGTTTAATTGTAATGAAATCTAAATGAAACGAAGATTTTTTTTTTATTATTAACATTTATGGGAAACTGATAAAACAGATTTTAAATTGAAATATTACTGGGTTTATGTTTCCGGAAAAATATTAAACATTTCTCAATGATTGTCGTTTACCACTTTTTTTTTTTTTTGCAATTATGTAGGGAGGATAAAAAATTGTATTCATTTAGAGCACAGATAGAGTTATCTAAATACCATTATAAGTGGTAAATCCTTTTATCTAAGTTTATATTTTTGGGAAATAAATTTAACGAAGCTTAAATGTCAGTTTAATTATTTATATGTTTTATAAGTAATACGAAACAAATTTACGATGACATAAACGTTACAATGAAAAACGTGTTATTTTTAATTTTACATTGAAAGTTTATAAAATTGTCTAGTTCAGTGCTCGAGTGCAAAGCTTGACTTTTAAATTTTAGTTTATGTATCATTATTTATACTTTGTACTACTTAAAATTATAAAGGTAAATATTTAAACATTTATCAAGCCATTTGACTAAGCTTCTAAATTTCAGTTTTTGTATCATTATTTATATTTTGTACTACTTAAAATTATAAAGGTAAATGTTTAAACATTCGTTAAACCATTCGACTAACTAAAAGTATTTCATTTAATATTGATGGAGTAATCCAAACAATCGAAATTAATTTTATCGTATTCCAACCAAGTCTGCTTTTTGATCATTTTCTTTTTTATCTTTTTTTTTTTTTTTAGTAAATGAAAAAATTTAAAAATTGCCCGACGAAGAACATTGCTCTTTTGATCTTGTTTCATGAATACAAAAACTGCTGCTTATAATTCCGCGTAAATTATTGCTATCACCAAAGTAATAAACGGTGTAATAAATTCTGCTCAATAAACAGGAATTAGTAAGTCATATACGGAGAAAATTTACACTGGAGTAATGTGAGCATGAAAGGAATATATTTCAAAGCTTTGTAAGGACGGGTTGAAATTAATTTCAATAAAAATTAATAATACATGTCAACTGCGTGTCGCAGGATTTGGATGTTTAATCATTATAGCACCATAAAATTGTTTTGCGAAAATAAATTGACAGTAGTTCTAAAAACATCAATGATTTGACGTTTTCGAGTAGTAAATTTCAATAAATAATGTATAATTTTTAGATTATGGAAACAGTTATAATAAAGGAATTCATTACAAAGGTGTTATTATTATATATTCTATTTTTCAATAGGATTAATTACATATTAACGCTATTTAATTATTATGATATACAAATTACGGACAGATAATGTATTTAATTGATGTTATTGTAAAGTTCTGCGATCAATATATAGGTATATACATATATACAATATAAATTCACATCTACTCGTAAACGTTTAACACACTAACAATTCTTTGGGGGACAAAATTTAACACAATCAATGAAAACTGAAATATTTAATAGCTCAGAGCCGAATTGTGAAATTATTGTAATGTGGAGTTAGTGTTGTTGTTTATTTTAGTTTTATTCCACGTGAGTTTCAGATTCAGATGACATTTATATTTAATCAAAAATACTATCACTGAAGAATATGTAAAGGAAATATTTATTTCTGAAATTAGTTAAAAATATGACCTTAATCATTCTCTCATCGACTCCATTGTTTTCTTTTGATCCAGTATTATATTGTGTTAATAATTTTTTGGTGGGACACTTCTATATACTTTCGAGAGCCCTTACATTTCGCTCATCTTTTTGAAAGTTTACATTGAGAAAAAATTTTTGGTCCAATTGTTATCTTTCTTGTAACTTGAGGGCGCAATTTATAATGTTAACAACAGCATCATTAATGTTAATAAAATGTATTCATGAAAGGTGTATATATAAAAATGTAATTTTCTTTTTTTTTATAAAAAAAAACTTACGGATACACGACATAACATGTTACAATCTCATGTCACTGGAAAGATAATAATTTGTGAAAATTAGTTGAGTGGACATAAATATATATCAGGTCGATTATTATATCATCCAAATAAGTTAACGTTTCCTTGTAGAAATACATTAGCAGTATAATCCCTTATCTATGAAATAACATTTGAAGTAAAGGAATACGAATAAAATAACACGTTCCTCGTCTGCCAAAGTAACTTCACATGTTATAGTAAAAGAAACTTTTAGCTTAAAATGGATTATCTATTTTCGTCAACGTAAAGTTCATTTGGTGAATATTTAAAACCTCTCTCGCTTTCTCGCAGATTCGTTCGGTTCGCAACAAAGTATTATATTAGAGAATGAAAAATCTGCCGAATCAACAAATCAAAGTTTGTTGATAAGTCTTGGGCTTTGTTCAATAAAAAATTTCACATTTAAATACATCCAGTAGGAAATGTCCTACAGGCCCAGTACTGGTACAGTACTGTTACTATAGTTACCAGTACTGGTAAATTTGTTTACCAGTACAGTGACGGAATCGTGCCAGTAATGGAGTGATAACACTGGGCCAGTAGCCTATAACTAAACGTACCAGTTGTATAGCTATACCCTACCAGTAATCATCCAACCTTGGTCTTACATTGAACAATTTTTTCAATCACCAGTACTGGTTCAAGTTTGGATCAACTATGGCATTGATATTTTGCCTGGCATGTCTTACATCTGGTTATCTTCTGTTCTTGTTAATAACCAAGCTCAAACCAGTACCGGCCCTATCTCTTTACCAAAGTCTGGCTAACAGTACTGGGCCAGAATCGGCCCCGTAGGTCGACTCTGGCAATTTCCCATACGGCAGCGATATTAGAATTATCTCAAGATTTTCCCTGTAGAACAATTCAGGTGATCGACTCGACAAGAAAAGAAATGAATGAAAATCTAAAGGGTTTTCCGTTGCAGGACAGCCATTTAGTAATTCTCGCAAAACGACCGCTCTACTTCCTCTCCTCGCTTGATATTCTTCTTCTTTTCGTTGCAATAAAAGAGCGAAGTCCTCAAAAAATTAATTAGAAGGAAAAACTCTATTAGGAAGTACGCAGGCCGACAACTCGCCAGGACTTTAGAAGTGCACTCATTTGCATAGAAAGTAACAGCACCGTCGCAGTCTACGTCGGACCAGACTCTTTGATAAATAGGGCATGGGAGTTGTATGGACCCCCAGGTCGCGTCATTTGCGTCGCTTTGGGCATTAATTCGGTCACGTATCGGCTAATAGAGCGAGGATTACGGCTACTTCTGATGAGATACGACGACATCTTTTCATTTCTATTCGGGATTAATAGTGAATTTGATTTGAGCCACGTGTATTGCAGCGACGACGTCGGGCGCCTGCTTAAGATTCGGCTCAGCGGCGCGGGACTCGCCTGCGAGCACTTGCCGGACAAATTATCCGGATCCCTTGTTCTCCCCCGCCCTTTGCGCCCTCCGACGTTTCTACTAGTCTAATGGCTGACTAGGAGGCGATTCCCTGCGGATTGGGCAAAATATTCTGTATTGTGTTTTTCGAGCTGAAAAAAAAGGGAGCGAAAGATTTAACTGTCTTTTTTATCGCGTCTTTTGGTTCGTCGTTTTCTCATTTATGTTTTATTTTTACTAGGGGTTTGTTTTTTTTTTATTGGATTTTACGATTTTTAACGATAATGTTACTTTCACACTTGGAGTAAATTCAGATAAAAAATGATTATATTGTATCACAAATTCGGAATAAAATTCGTTTGCTTTTCATATTTAACATACATTTTAAAAAGGGGTTATGAGAATCGTTCGAGTTTTTACGGTCCGGTATAATAAAAATTGTCGTTTATCTTGTGACCTCTTTTATAATATATGCTAAATGTGATGTGTAAGACACCTTTGTCTTCACTTTGTTTTACATTTTAATAATTTTTTGCCGAATTTTTTTTTTATCGCAGAAGAAATATTTTATCAAAAACGCTTGCAGATTATAGATTTCTCGGAGGTGATAAGATTACAGTTAGAATTTTCTTTTTGGGAAAATGAAATTCCCGTTTTGAGTTCTGTTTTGATAATTGGAATAAGAAATCTTGTTATTCAATCATAATACTTTTCCAAATGTGACAATTTATTAATTAAAGAGATTAAAGAGAAAGAGTCAATTTGTATAATGAAATATAAAAATTTGTATCCTTATTCTTACAATAAATTTATGTAGCTTCTGTTAGAAGCAGTAATTTAATTATATAAAAAAATTTAACATTACGATGATTGCTGCGTCGCCTTTCATTACACTTTGATTGCAAAAAACAAATTTGTCGCATTTCCATTCCCCGCTATTAACTTTCATTTCATCTTGCCGAAACCTTCTGTTTAAAACGAAAAAAGTTGAAACGTCTTTTCCAATCCAGAAGACGAGGTTATCCCACCCCCGCCGTCCTTTACTTTTTTGCGTCGACATCCGTCATAGGACTTCCACGAGGGAGAATTTGTAAAAATAGAAGCGACAACAAGAATCGAAAAGCGGGGTAGATGTAACGAGCGAACATCTACTTGTAACGGCTCATAAAACTCGACGTTTTATGCTGATGGCCAGGGTTTTGCGACGGACATTGTCACGAACCAAGAAAGGAATAAAAGCGAAGACAAGTGGCCGGATGTGCACAGAGCTAACATAACATAACGAGGACGAAAGAAAGAGCGATATCTTACTTTAAGATAATCTTGGCATTGGAGCCAAGTGTGGACGCGCCAGGTGTAATCCCAAGAT
This sequence comes from Leptoteleia sp. ZL-2020, assembly GCA_022817305.1. Classification (NCBI taxonomy): domain Eukaryota; kingdom Metazoa; phylum Arthropoda; class Insecta; order Hymenoptera; family Scelionidae; genus Leptoteleia; species Leptoteleia sp. ZL-2020. The sequence continues at coordinate 9,835 of JABFPN010003403.1, forward strand.
TGTCCGGGTGAAATTTCATTCGGGATATTTTTGTTCTACGTGTACCAATTTTTGACACCGCTGAAAAAAAAATACGCCTCCATTTGTTTTGCACAATTCGACGCAAGTATGTTTTACGTTTAAAATCATCAAGATTAAGATTAGGATCGACAGAAATTTGTATATACATAAAGGGAAATATATTAGGATATATTAGGAAATATATATTTTGGCTATAAATTTTAGACTGCATTGCGAAGTGGGGATATGCTTCCATTCATACGTCAGGTTTGCATTATAAAGTACAGTAATTTTTGTTGCTATTTGTACATGGAGAGAAAATATTAATAAAATTTACTGACATTCTTAGTAAACTGGTTATATATTGGCAAAACTTAAAAATTACAATCTTAAGTTAGTAAAACGTATCAATTTGTTGAAAATGATTCTTAGAAAGCTGACACTTTTTACTAACTTAGGATAGTAATTTTTCAATTCTTGCAAGTATATGACTAGTTTACCAACAATGTCAGTAATTTTTATTAATCTTTTCTCTCCGTGTAGGTAAATGAGTTTATCTAGCAATTTTTAACTAATTTGGTAAGAATTTATTCTATTTGCAGAAGGACCTAGATATTAAATCGACTGAAATGAATATTTAAACGTTACATAAACTGTATAGCCGATTCAACCATACACTTATCCCATAGGGACTCGACATAACCTCATTTTGAAACGAAAACTACTTGGATTTCACTGTGTTTTGGATTAGATAAGTTTGTATGGCTGATTTAGCCATACAGTGTATGTAAATTGAATCAACTAGCTAGGTTAGTTTTCATCAATTCGACTCACATAAATTTCTTTGCATACGATAATTATAATTTTTACTTATCCCAATAATGGCCAAACAATATATCTAACTTAAACAGAAATTTAGTAGTGCACTTCATATTTTTTTTCCGTGTGTAAGTATAAGTTGAAATTAAATGTAACCTCCATTATAGAACATTTTCAAAAAGTTCTTACGGGAGTATTTTGGACCCGCGGTAGTCGAAAGATTAAGATTGCAAAATATTTCAGTATTTACTGAACATAAGTCGCGCTTTGATTTGTATGAAATGTCGGGCGGTTCGTGGGAAGGAAATTATTCGGAGAATGGAAAAAATGTACAAGTTTTTCGTAGGTGGTTCTTCGGTGAAAGGTTAAAAGGCGAAGAGTCTTCGCGTGACCGTGAAACGTTATCTCCCGAACGCCGGACGCTATCCCGCTACCGCAGGAGAAACTATTTCGGAACGGAAATCCTTACAAGGAGACCTAATACGTATCCCACCAGTCACCTCTATCTGGTGTCACTCTAAAGTAAATCGCAGTTGGTGAAACACGTGGGATGCATTGAATAATTCGCCAACTATTTCCATCGAGCCGCGCCGTCTACTTTGAAAGCCAATTTAACGCGGTCGGTGTTCCTTCGATAAATGCAGCGTCGCTCGTTTTCGTGGATAAATTAATGCCTCTTTAATTGATTAAATAAAAAGGCACCGATAGCTTTTAACGATTATTTTGCAATTAATGAACGAACGATGACTCTAATGGCGCAGACTTTTCAAATCTTTTACATTGCAGGATTAAAGTGACAAAGTCTTTTATTTTTATTTTTGGCATTTTTCTCATTACTTTGATATATGATTTCAGTTTTGTAATTTTTAGTTAAATGTAACTGATTATTGCTAAAGATTTTAAATGAATAAACATTTAAGGGATTGTCACGTATTTTTAAATATTTCTAAAGTATTATATTAATCTTTTGTGAAATGTACTATATTGAAACAAAATATATGCAGAATTATATTATAAATTAGAATTATGTAGTTTTAAATGCATATTTATATGTATTTGGTATTAAAAAAGGGTTAATATTAAAAATGTAATGCATTGTTAATACTGTATTCCTTGTGGGTATATTTTTTTTAAGAAAGTTTGCAAAATTATGTTAAAAGGTCTGTAAATGTCTGTATATGTCTGTATAATTTAGAAAAGTTTATCCTAATATTTGCAAGATTCAGTATTCTCAATAATAACTTTTCAATATATAGCAGAGCTTTGCAAAACATCGCGCAACAAAGTCTAAGTATAACTTAAAAACGGGAATAAGAGGCTCTGCGATCGTCCGCAAATTCACGTAACTGTCCAGCAAAATAAAATAGAAGTTTGACCTTATGCGCAACTTTTCCAACTCCGGTTTGAATTTGTCAAAAAAGTTACAAATGATCGTGGACAGTTGCAGATGATTACTGAACCTTTCATTTCCATTATCTGAACTATGTATTGAAAAATGTTTTTGGTGTCTGTAAAAATTTGCATTACATTGTAAAGTTGTCGGAATTGGAAAAGTCGACTATTTTCGGATTTATTTAAAAGTATACGGAGTTTGGTAGACCTTTTTGGATATTCTCTCACAATCTTTCCGACATAAAATATTTCTATCTGTTTTATCTAATTGAAATTGAGAAACTAAACAATTTTAACATTTAAAAATTTTTTTATAAGCTTTGAAAATATGATAAAACTTTTCAGGAATTTTGAGAAAAATATTGGAATGTTCAAAATTTCGCGGACAATAAATTCTCCCTAATCGTCGTTAGTTGCAAATTAAACAATTAAATGATATTAATTATTTTGACTAGAACGTTTGAACATAATTGTAAACAACAGTCAACAAATTAAAAGCTAATTAATTGAATGGCTACAAACGCGTGACAGGGCTGATTTTTATCATTCTTATTCGGGCGTTACTGGTGTACGAAATAGAGTAATTTGATGACAGGAGGATCTTTTGTAAAAGTGCATATCCGCATGAGCCCACTTGCACGAAATATATGCACTACAGGATCGAGCGAATGTGTCGTTTTTCACATCACGAGAGAATATAATTGGCTTTATAACGCTTATCAATTTTGATTCGTAATTAATGTAGAAACACAAAGTTAATGGCACGGTCGCTTTGGGTCTGTTAGGCACTAATGAAGGTGAATTCGATCGCGCGGGAGAAAGTAATAGAGCGTGCTGCTTTTGAGTGCTGTAAAATAGTTGTGAATTTCGTGCCGGACGTGCATTCTGGAATTTGATCGATAGTCCCCCCAAAACAAAAGGTCTCTCTTGCAGATGTTTATGTATAATCTCTCTGGAATTCTGATTAGAATTCAATCAGCGGCACTATACGTGGAATATCAAGCAGGGTCGGTAGTTAAGGGCGGCCCTTTAAATTCGCAAAGGGGCGATTTGGAAGAGAAAAAGGTTTCTTGGATGAGCGAAGTAAGACGCGTCGTTGGCGATTGCAAATAAAAACAAGTGATCTCGGCGGTTTTCTCGGTTTTGTACCGAATCGCATTTATGTTACCGTTAAGGGAATGGCGCGCAACTTTTTTGCAACTCGAAGCGGTTGTTCAAACTGCGGTCAACTTTGATGAATAGCTGTTATTTTTTTTTTTTTTTTAGAGAGACGCCACTCTGCAAGTATGACAAAATGAATGCAACAGCGGCGATGAAATGTTTGATTTTAAAAAGAAAATATGATGCTTTTATATTGAGCTTTTAGCATTTGATTCGGTGAAGTAGTGGATTGCCTATTGGAGTCGAAAGATATTTATTCATAGAATTTCCATTTAGTGGTATAATTCTTAATATTGATTAAGAAACGTCTGATGTCTGATTATTGAGATTATATGGGACTTTTTAAAAAGAGAATGCTTAGTTTCAAAATATTTGGTGATCTGATGATTTCAGATTTAAAATGTGTCTAGTTACTTCAGTTCATACATTATCAATCTAAGAATCATCAAAAGCATTGGTTATATTCTGTTTATTAGTTGTTATTCCATGAAAATTGTTGAAGATTGTGGTTACTGGCTAAGACTCTTCATTACTCGCTAAGACTTTGTCTCAAAATTTCTTGATTCTAAGGAAAAGCTGACTTTTAGGAATCCATGTGTTTCGAGCTCGATGGAAGATCTTCATTTCGCACTTGTGGACAAAACGCGACACCTTGATTTTCGAGGGATGGGGGGGGGGGAGGAGGAGTTATTCAAAGCGCTTTTGGGAAACAAATTCGAGTATGTGGATGTGTCTAGATTTAATATGCTTCAGTGTTGTCATGCGACCGATGGGAATTGGACGCGATGTCGCAGGACAGTGGATCGAAGAGTCGGCGACTAGCATTGTGACCGGAATAAGCAAACTTTATCCCTTGAGCCTCTTGAGAGACAGAGAGGAGGACTTCTGTCCCTGACTACGTATCCTCCGAGTGTCCTGGAAACTTGACATGAAATGCGGCCTAGGATTCAATAAATTTTATACGGTGAAAGGGATTTATTTAACATATTTAGACCCAAGTGGTTTTTCGCTCATCTCGGTGCATCGAGCTATTCCAACCTAATTGAGTAAAGTTTATGTCAATCGCGAATTTTCCTTTTATAGTATAACTTTCTTTTATAATGTCAGTGAAATATGGCAAATAGTTAGAGCTTTAATATATAAAATCATGCTTTTGAATCAAATGTTGAACGCTATATATGGTATATGGGTCAGTGAAGTTGGAACAATTTTAACATAACACTCAAATTAATCCTACCGGACAATTAAGTACTCATTAATTGCTATTTTAGTACTCCAAAAACAAAAGGGTACCAGAGGAGTTTCTCTTGGAGTTTCTCCCAAACTTCGTCATTTCATGGCAGTATTCTTTTAAATTGTTAGAGAGTGTGAAATTCTTTTTTTAAATTCTTATCAAAAATGCTCCAGAGAGAGCTGCCAAATCCCCATTAGATATTGGATCATATTAAGTAAATATTTACCAATTTTTTTACGAGTGTATATTGATCAGAAACAAAAACATATAAATGTTTATTTATAATAAAATTATGTATTAATTTTGTTAAACCTATAAATTTACTGTTATTTATAATAAAAATATTTATTTTTAAATTATATCCCCAAGTTCATTAAGAATAAAATAAATTTAGCTTGCTTATAAGCCAATTATATACAAAATTTGATTAAACTACATTATTTGCATACAAAGAGAATCGGTTACGTTGATTGTGAAGTATTTTAAATAATTTAACGCCCTCTAATACTTTTTGATTGTCAAAATAATTTTATTAATTACCTTCATTTCTTATTCATAAATTCTAAACTTTTCGTTTTCTCACGTTCAATATATATTATCCGTGTAATTTTATGTCGAAAATCAAACTAATTTCCATAACTTAAAACATCCGAATTATCTAAGCGAATTTAATTTCGTCCTTATTGCCAATTCAACGTACAATTCTATACGCGGGACAAAAAATGGTTTACCATGGCAATTATTTGCAAAGAACTCTCTTTGTAAATAAATGTTGGTTTAACGTAAAATACATTGAATTGGCAACGCAAACGAAATTAAATCCGCGCAGTAATTTTATACGTTGAATACGTACGAGTAATTAATAATTTTTCTCACATTTCGCAAATTAAATATGACCACACTTGGGTTAGAAATGGACCATAATACACAGAACCGAACTATTTACGAATTTATATTGGTTGTTGGGAATGCTTAAGTAACAGTTAAATAAATAATGGTGGTGTAATTAACATTAAATAGACGTGGCAATCGGTAAGGCGAGGAATGTCGCGTTGAAAATGCAGAATCCTGAAATTGTGTTGTGGAAACAATCAATTTAATTTCATTCACTTTGATCGTAATTAATGGCGTCGGTTGGCAATTTGTCGTGCATCATTTCTCGAATACTTTGACTTTCAATTTAATAAAACAAAATGAACATTTACCGGCGGTGTCGTTGAGATTTAATTCACGTTAGAATGCGACAACACGGCTGGACGGAACTTGGATTGAATTTGAAATGCAAGAAAATATTTGCGGGAGAAGAGGCGGGGTTTGGGGGTGGGGAGGTGGGGAAGAGGAGGTCGGGAATAAGCCAGCCGAAAGAAACAAACTTCGCGATGTAAATGGCGCGCAAAGCCCGGGAAATAATTTCTCTATAAGATGAATGATTAAAATGCAATAACATTAATAATTGAAGGAACTCATTTTACTAAGTACACTGGCGCGCGAAAAGTTAACAACCCGATGATCAATGCCCCCGGTAATTAAGCGATGGGATTCCGCATAAATTGTACCCAGCGACAATTGGATTTACATTGTGCGCGCTCCTTCTCTTTTTTCCCTCCTTCCTTTTTCTCCATCCCTGTTTTTTTTTCTTTTTTTTTTTCATTATCAATTCAATGATTAAAATTCTATCGGGTCGCGTAATAAAGTAATCATAACTGTTTCGCCGATTCCTCTTTGCGCCCGCCGGGCAAGAAAGCGCGCGTTGTGGAGATTTATGAACGCGCGACTCCAAAGTGTATTTAAGTAGTTCGAAAGAACGGGTATTAGTTCATGTATAAAGAGATGTCGGTGCGATGTTTCGAAAATAAAAAGACCGACGAGATTAATGAACGCCGTTATTGTGTAGGTTTGCTGCCTTTAACAAACTTTCGGAGTCGAAACTTTTTAACTTTTGCGCGCGCACACGTGCCTGTTTTTAAAAATTGCGATAATTCAAAGTTTTATCCCGGCCAAGTGTTTTTGTAGCATTAGCTTACGAAAGATTGCGTTCGAAGTTGCAGGAATTGATCTGTTTCGAGTGCCTTCCCTTTTTTTTTTTGACTTTATTTATTTATATGCTTTGTTAACTTTAATGCGGCAAATAAAATGATCGCTTGGAGAACAATTTTTCTACCTTCGGTATATTTGTATCGTTTTTAAAATAAAATCAAGTACTTTATTATTGTGACATGCAAAAATTTTTATTTGCTACAAATATTATTGTATTCTTATATAAATAATTTTGAATTTAATTTTATGTTCTGAACATTAAAGTTTTGCTAAATTCACGGAATTTAAAGGAAACATATTTAGTACTGGGTTAAAATATGTTATTTTCAAGCTTTTTTTTTGCAGTTTACATTGAAATAATATCAATTTAATGCTCACATCTGAAATGACAATTAAACGTTAATTTGAAAGTTGTATTCATTGATTATTTTGGTGTAATCAAATCATACATATTTTAATATTTCTTATCAATTATTATATTAACACATAATTGATAGTGATCATCGGACATGATTGGAGTAGAATTTTATGAAACAATAAATTTAGTTAAAAAGCATTATATTTGGAATCAGTGGTATAAAAAGCAAAACAAACGGTATAAATTTGTAATTTGTTTCTGATAAGTTGAATGATGGACATTTTTTATCTACCATCATGTATAAGTACATCAACGCGAATTATTTGGCTCATACATTTTCGACACAACATGATTTTAACATTTTCCAACGTGTCATTTATTTGTAATCATAAACACAAATTGGATTGTATGTTCGCTTTATCTCATATTTATCGTACACTTTTAAGTTAACAAAATGTATAGCACACTTTACTTCAAATTGCAAATATATTTCCACATAAGATAAGAATATTTTATGTTATAAAAGTATGTGACGTATATTAAGTGGGAAATTGTTTATTGCATTGACATCATATTGCAAAATAATACAAAAGCATCATTCTGTGAAAATAAATTCACTTGTAATGATGTTGCGAGATAACGAGATAGTAAATCCTTGAAAATATAATAAATGTTGCGACGAAGAATAAGTGAATAATAATGACGTTGTGATTTTGCGAAACTCAAATTCATGGATTATAAATTTTTAATAATGTTATCCCGATGGATAATCATCATTAGATTATTGCTATTGTTAAATAAGTAACAATATTTTTCTCCCTTATTCGTCGAAATATTCATATCACGTAAGGGCGAAAAAGCATCTTCACGTGATTTATTGATCTCTGTTTTCAACGCTCACGAAATACAGTATAGCGAATAATATTATTTATCCCAAATAAATAATAAAAGCGACTGGTAAAGTGAAAATTTCAAATGGCAACAAAAAATCAATACCGAGCATCATCTAATTTTACATACACTGAGAGAAATTTATTTATACACTGAGGGAAATATTATGGACAAATTGCTTTTTTCTGTATAAAGTAATTACAATAAAGTACAGGAACGGAATCATATCGAGCAAAATATAGTATTACTACTAAAACTATAGGAAAAATTTATTCTTTTAATTATTCATTTAATTCATACACTGAGAGAAATATTATGGAAAACTTCCAATAATCTCTAGTAAACGAACCATATCGAGCAGATTATATTTTTTTTTCCAAATTTTTAATGACTTTTTACCATAGTTATAATAGAGAACAATTTAAAATTGAGCAATTTGTTCAACACGGGAAAAGTTGAAATAGTTTTTTAAAACAATACATAAGATTTATAAATTTATCCTTTTGTTCTTAAACATTT
>JABFPN010003404.1:0-18245 GCA_022817305.1 Leptoteleia sp. ZL-2020
TGCGGTGGAAATAGTTCTGATGACTGCAGTTTACATTTGTTACAACTGTATTTACAGTTATTACAACTAAATATGTCACAACTCTACAAATTTAGTTCTGATAACTTTGTATATTTCTCTCAGTGTAATCTTTAATGTTCTGAAACCAGTTTATAAAAAAATGACTAGAATATGAATATTAAAAAATAAAGTTATATATTTAATGACTCAATGTATATAAAAAAATATATTTTCATTTGAAAAAATTATTTGTTTATTAGAATTTGTCAATTTAACATTCAAAAGTGCATTACTCATAAACCAGTTGTTCAAAAATTTATAACGTTTTATCGCAAATTAAAATTCAACTTAGCAAAACTCGAAACGCAATTGGTTTCGTTCGATTACAATATCCCCTTTTTCTCCGTGTACCATTAACCCGACATTTCGCGCTGACCCTTTTCCGTAACAATATCAGAAAGCATACGGACTTTCCAAGTTGAAACCGGCCGCGGATGAGGTGATCCGAATTTTTGCACCAACACTTTTCTCGTCGGGTTCGACAAACCGCCTCGTTAATTCAGCATCGTTGAAACTGATATCGCGAGAGTACGTGTATCGACGGGTGGAATCCACGGAGGGGAGGAAAAAAGGAATTGAATTGTCGAATTAAAGGACTAGCTTTGCGAACCGCACCAGTATAATTATGTACAAAACTTTCGACGTGATTGTATATAATTATAAATACGAGCGAAGAAATAATAAAAAAAACTCTCGACGAGTCTCTCTCCTCAACGGGCGACAATTTTATGCTTTGTCAGTTATCTCGAGTAATAATGCCGAATAACGAACGAGTTGATTCCTCTTATTGATGAATACTTGATTGAAACGTTTTACGACGCAAGCTTCGACCAATGCAAATACTTTGTAGCTTTAGGACACGCGATTTAAGGCTAAAACCTGTAATATGTTACTTTTAGCTGTAGCGAGCGATAAGGTCTAAGGCGAAATTGAGCGCACGCGTTTTGCTTGTTCGTTGGGGGGGGTGGGAGAAAAAAAAAGAAAAAGTGGCAAAGCGGAATCAAGTGGCGCTGGAGAACGTTTCCCGAGGCCCCGAGGAACTGTAATCATACACCACTTTTTTTCTTCTTCTTCTCCCAATGAACTGTTTGTGTACTTATTATTATATTGCCGTGGCTCCCGGCACGCGTACCCGCGCCCAGTACGTCCTACGTACCTTTTGTATGCAATATCCCGTTCAAAGGAGCGGAGGGACAATTCTCGTTCGTTCCAGATTCATAGCCGGAAAAGGTTTGCGGCTTTCGTACAATTTGGGTCCCGGCTGGCGGGGTACGGGCGGGAAGAAAAAAAAGCAAGTCGATCATAACGAAATTGGCGAACGCGGGAGATTGCTTTTTATCAGCGCTGAAATGTCGTTGGCGCGCGACATTGCATACAAAAAACGCGAAACTGTCTTTCCTATTTCTTTTTTTTTTCCCCCTTCTTCCAAGAACTCGTAAATTGATCTCGCCTAATGTACTTGTTTAGTTTTAGCGTTGAAATCAGCCGAAACAAAATCGTTGTCTTCAATTGTCTTCTTCAAACAGGAAGAACCAAGCGCGCCGCAGCATTCGATTTGAACCAATTGAGAATAATTATAGGGAAGAAAGGTGAGAAGGAAAAGTATAGACATTCGGTGGGGAAGGAATGAAAAGAACGTCTATACGTTGACGAGTAGTACCGATGATTAAGTACCGAAATTTTTCATCGTAATCTCTTTGTATGTCACGTGTAATCTTCTCAGTGGTTTTTAAACGTAACTTTAAATAAGACGTCCGTAATTATGTGCGTCAGATCAATGATTATCAGATTTGTATTCCAGTAAGATTTAACTTTATATGTGATCGTTTGGTACGTTTGACAAGTACGTTCATCGACAAACTGGCGAAGTAATTAAAGTCAATTGATTATTGTACGTTTAAGTTGCACGAGTTATGTTGTATTTAATCAGGATGAAAAGGGTATACAATACGGACAGATGCAATTCGTTATTTTCTTTTTTGCGATACTTTTACAGCGCGCTTCAAAAGCGCGCCACGTGATTCTTCGACGTATATATGAGTAAATATATATGAATACGTATATGGGTACATAAATTGTCAAAATTGTCACGGATATTAAGCGAAAAGAATTGGATCAATAAATGGCAAATAAATACGACTTGTTGTGTTCCTTTATTCCCTTCTTAGCTTGCAGTTGTACACCGTATTCCAGGGCGAGCAATTTCTTCAATTAAAATAGAATGCACTTATGTTTGTACTTTTTTATTTTGAGAAATTGTAGAAATAATATATGTTGCAAAGCAACTAAATGTAAATATTGAAATCAAGTATAAAACAAAAGATTATCAATTATTGCTTTATTTATTTTCAATATTGGTTATTTCAATGTTAAATTTAAAACATATCTGTTACAAGTTCTTATTTTCTTAGTGTAGTAATAAATGTAATAATACATTTACTTACGAAAATAAAAACAATGAATTTATAAATATATATTTTTCTATTCTTTTCGATATAGTAAAGAATTTAAAAGTTTTATTCTAGTGTAAATATTTAAGATTCATATAATAATTTTATATATCCTATTGGTGCAATTGAATTTGAATAAAAAAATTGTATTCATATATTTGAATGTAAAGTTCATATAAATTATGTGAAGTAAATGTAATCTTTATGAAAGTAAAATTATAAATTAATTAAAATAAAATATTAATTTATGATATTCAGGCCCAAACAAAGAAACTAAAACAAAACACTCAATTGTTTTGTTGTCAATGAAAGACTGCTTTGTTTTTACCATAACAACCAAATGAAGGAGGAGGCTAGGTAATGTCCGATTCATTAATTTTTGGTCAGTTTCATATTTATAATAGCAATCAATACTTTGATACATTCTAAGAATACTTTGAATATACTAAACAAAAATGTACTGTCATAGTTGTACAAAACAACATAGAATTACAATTTTTAATAAAATAATTTAATAAATTTTAATAATTTGGTTTGTCATATAATAGTATCCTGCAAGTACAATGCCAAACTAGTAAACTTTTTATCAAAAATTGACATTTCTTCTAAATTCCATCTAAATTTCATCATATTTTAATGTCATCAAAGTGCAGAATACCTTGATTACGCGACACTGCATTACCTTGTTTTGAACGACATAGAGCTTTGTATTAATTAGATCTATGTATTAATTAGAACTATGTATTATACAATATATTAATAAATGACGTATACTGCGATACATAATGTAAGCTATTATTCAGTTAATTAAACGATAGCATACATTAATTCCCCAAGATCTAATGCAAACATATAGAACATTTTCAAATGATTTAAAAACTAGTTCCCAACTAATTACCTCGCAGACAACAACAATAATTAATTATATTCCTTTAATATCTTATAATTACTCAGACAATGTAACGCTCACATTCAACATTTTATTAAGTTCCGTCAGAAAATGTCAACTAACATACACTGACATAAAATATTACTTGTACTACAAACAATTATTCACATTCTCTTTCCATTTCTTATTTAATAAACTTATAAAAAAAGTTATATTTTTATAAATTACTCCTTTTAAGCGAACTTTAAAGCGAAACGGAGCACATACTGTACATTTTTGACATTTAGCAATTTTCAATTGCAAAAGGGATGAAATGCGAAAAAAAAATAATAATACCTGCAATATCGCGCGAGCATCTTTAACAAACTTTTAAACAACCCGTCAACAAAATCGATAAGCCTTTCCCCCGTTCCTAAAAACTCGACATCAGCGTAGCGAAAAAAAATGTGTCACGTTATTGAGCGCATTGTCTCGCCGGCGATCGCATTGTCGCGGCAACTTTGCTTTGACAGGAAGTTTAATTTTCGCGACGTAATATCGCGTTTGTTTTCGTGCTCGGTACGTGCTCATTTCGCCGCAAATTGTGAAAAGGCGGATTAAATTCAATCGCAAGAAATGGAACAAAATGCTAATTCAATGAGTTTCCTTGTAAACCTTCCAGGCGGCTCCTTCTTGCACTCAAACCAATATCCGCGGATTCCTTATCCGCGCTCGTTTTATTTTTGACGAGAAAAAGTGTATTATATCTGACGTTTTGTTATTAACCAAGAAAAAGTGCAATAATAACAATGACAATGTCAAAGGGAACGTGTAGTGCGCGCGAGCGTTTTACTTTTTCGCCGTACTTTCTTTGTCCGCGAAATAGTCGCGCTTTTATTAACGCCCTTAACTTTTAATGTAAAAGTTCCATCCCCCCGGCTTTGTCCGATTAAGGACGACGAACGTTCGTATAGAGTTTTGACATTTTTTATTTATTTTTTTTCTTTCTTTTTTTTTGACGATATCTTACTTGTCGCGTCCGAATGCTAGTCGCCGGCGACACAATGCAGAAATATAACTGGACTGTGTTATGTAAATAGAGCCCGATGACGCGAATACAACGGACGTCATTGGTGCGTGTCCCAAAACGATTGTTTTATTATCGGGTATTGGCATTCGCGCAATTTTTATTTGTCAAAAGACAATGTTGCTTCATTCCCCCCGATAACGTGGGAAGCCGCTTTTTCCTTCGCCTCGTTTTATTCGAACCTTTTGTACAGAGGGAAAAAAAAATTGATAAATTATTTATTTCGATTGGGCTGGGTTTGATTTGGTTGCGATAAAAGTGGTATTCCATCGCGTGTAGAGAAATTGGAATGGGATTTAGCGAAGGCGTAGCGAGAGGTCTGCCTCGTCCCAAGTATAGAATAGTTCATTATGTTTAGATGAAATTTGTGATGTTCCAAGGATTCCCCTACTAACTTTTCTTCTTTTATTTTTTTCCTTATGATATTACAGAAGAGTAATAGAGTGTGTAATTGCTTGGGTCGATGCATTGCGGAATAAACATTATTACCCTATAAAAAATAAAAAAACTAAAAAGGAATTCTGAATTCAATTCAAAAAAAAAAGTTCAGTTAAAGGAGTTTATTTAGTACGACGTGTTTATTCTTCTATTTTTAAGCTTGCTAATGTAATAAGATTTTTAGTGCTCCAATTTGTTAGTGTAAATATAAACATTTAAATTGTTTATCATTGCAATTCTACTTTTGTATAATTATAATTTGTAACGATAAGTCTGATTTTAATAGTAATAAATATGTGTGTGTGTGTATATATCGAATGATTCTTTTAACTTGGAATATATATATATCGATTACTCTCATGAAAAAAAAAAAAAACGTCAAGTCCGATGTTCGTTGAAAATCAATCTCACCTGCAATTTATTAATAATAAGTATTATAAATTATGCTGAACTTGTTTTGTATTTAAATTGTTCTTTTACTTTATCAGATTTATCTTCAGCAACAAGATGGAGAGTATAAAAATAGCTTTAGGAATTGTCTTTGCAATTTGAGCTTTTAATATGCAATAAATTATAATATTTTTATCAATTGAGTTTTATTGAGTAAAGTTTAATATTGATTAAATTGAAATATATAGATATGCAAGTTTTATTTGAGTATGCACGGAAAATCTTTCACACCTGTGAGTAGTTTTATTCACACGACTGAGGCATGCGTTATGAAAGTTTAACTATTATTTTTATGAAGACATCACTCAGTAGTTTTTTCGCATCAGTCAGTATTTTTAAAGCGCACTAAAGTTATTAAATATATAATGTTATTAAATATATATACAACGAGAAAGTGTTGATGTGACCATATAAGGCTTTAAATTTTTTTCTCATATATTTTATTTTTACTGAGACAAACACAAGAAATGTATGTTTTCTTCCTACAAAGAATAATAAGAAACCGCAAAGCTACAAGGATTCTTTGCACTCACACTTATAAGATGGAAGTGCAATTTAACAAGAATATTAATACAATTATAAAAATCAAGGGGACGTGTTAAATCAAATTTAATAGTTGAGGCTAAAATTTACTTTTATTTAAAATTATAAATAAGCAGATAAAATATAAAAAAAACATGTAATAATGGATTAAACAAAGATAAATGAAAATTGAAAGAATAAATACTGCATATAATAATGCACGTAACAATATTATATATAATCATGACAATAAAATTACTAAATATAATTAACAGTAAAAAATGATTAATCGTAATTCCTAAATGAATAATCTCCAGTTCAGATCTTGCACTTTTATTCCACATCAACATTATCTTACAAACGTTACAAAATCTAAATATATTTTATCTCGGTCACACCGAGTTTATAATTAATTTAGTAACAAATGCACTAACATGGAATTCATTTAAATTATGCTTCTGTCGATTCTTGTTGCTCAAATTTAGGATATTTAGCTGTGACCTCGGACCACATGAGTCGTCCGTTAGCTAAATCCCTCACGACGTCCGGCAATTCATCCAGCTGAAAAGAAATAGAATTTTAGTGACTGATAGATCAAAGCCCACGAAAAGAACAAAAGCTTCGCAATCCAATTGAATAGACAATCGCAGTCAAAACTACTTACATGTATTCGTACTTGCTCCATGCTGTCTCTTTCTCGGAGAGTCGCACTGTGCGGTAGTTTTAACGTATCAAAATCTATAGTGATGCCAAAAGGTATTGCGATTTCATCTGTCCTCGAATATCTGCGTCCGATGCTGCCCGAGGAAGCGTCCACTTTGTGCGATACGTCGACCCGCTTTAGTTTCTCGGCTGAAATAATACAATATATATCTCGTTATTTCAACTTCTGACAGCCGATGGCAATTTTATAGAGATATTTATAAAGTATATAATACAGTAGAACCTCGGTTATCCGGCCTCGTTGTCCAATATTCCGCATTAACCGAACTACATATGTCAGCCAATGTCTCGGCATTATTCGAAGCGGAAGTCTGTGACATCGATTAAAATATGTTTCACGAATAAAAAAAGACCAAACCTCAGAGCCATAATTCAACGATCTCTATCGTGTCTTTTCGCTTACAATTTTGCATACTAAAAACAACATTTAACATATCCAGATAAACAATAAAAATGCAGTAGAAAATAAATGTGTCGGAATGGAAAAAAGTGAAATGAATTATTATATTATTTAAAGATATAAATATTTTCACTTAAAATACTACGCTATTATTTGGAAAAGTATAATTGTGAAAGTTTCAGAAAAATATAAACATGCTTTTCTCGATAAAAAAATTCAATGATATTACTCTGTAATCGATATTTAAATTATCTAAGGAATACTTAGTACTGAACATCCTGATAATCGAGGTTCTACTGTATATTCCTACATATACAAAACTTGAATACAAGATATTAAGTTATCCGTATTAATCGCAATATATAAATAAAATATACTCACATAAATCTTTAACAAATGGAACAAATTCTGCATTACCACTAAGCGGCAACACTGAACACTTCAATGGC
Source organism: Leptoteleia sp. ZL-2020 (assembly GCA_022817305.1). Lineage (NCBI taxonomy): Eukaryota > Metazoa > Arthropoda > Insecta > Hymenoptera > Scelionidae > Leptoteleia > Leptoteleia sp. ZL-2020. The sequence goes on from JABFPN010003404.1 coordinate 7,448, forward strand.
GCCACAACTGGCGGTAAAGTGAAAAATCTTCTTTGTTCATCGCCTTCTCTTGTTCTAAAATTGTGTTCAAATAATGCATACATAATTCTTCCAATACCAAACGATGGCTCGATAACCGAAGGAATGATTTCTTGTACGTGAACCGTCTTCGTACCTTTGTTGACCGTCAGCATATCTTTAGTAATTTGCACCTTATCTCCATTCTCCAATTCTAATGCATATTCCTCTCCGTTAGCAAATTTACTCTCCATTGCAACAATATTCTCCTCGCTCATTCCCTTCAATGCCTCTAAAACTATCTTTGCTTCTTTTTTAAAAGTCTTGCCAATGACCGCCCGATTAGGCACACATTCGCAAACGTTTACTGTCATTGGTTGCGGCAACTTTTTATCCACGACTAACTTCACTCCAGTTGCTTTAGCATGCTGACTCAAGTCGTATGCCGACCTATCTGCACAACCAACGCATTCTATCCAACCATACGAAGTGAGGCACTCCGCATCCCAACAATCGCAAGCATAATGCGCCATCTCGTTGCTCATGTGCTGCCGGAAACGCAGTTTATTCGGGTCAATGCCCACTTTGAGCAAAAATTGCTGGATTCGCGCCATGAAGTATCCTAAAGTCTCGTTTGCCACGAGACCATTTTCCACTGCTTCGCCGATCGTTATCCTCTGAGCGCTCTTACCATCCATCTGATTGCACGCTGAGTACAGTAACATTTTCGTATTTCGCACATTATCGAACTTCTCGTGACGCTTGTCTTGCGGATCACAGAAGTGCTCGATCTCCGCCATTGTGAACTCCCGAACTCTTATCAGACCGGATCTCGGAGATATCTCATTTCGGAAAGCATTACCGATTTGCGCGGCTGCAAAAGGTAATCGATCTTGGTTGAATTCCAGCAGACGTTTAAAGTTAACAAATATGCCTTGGGCGGTTTCGGGTCTCAGGAAACCTTTTATCAGACCAGTTGGTCCTATCTGCGTTCCAAACATCAGATTAAACTCCAGGGGTTCTGTCAAGTCGTTACCGGTTATTGGTGACTTCATGTTATACTTCGTTAGTATGGAATTCATTTCATCTTTTGTCATGCCATCGAGTTTAACAATTATATCCCGACACTCGGCTCGTACAGATTCCTCAGTTTTTTTATCCATCAATATCTTTTCTAAGTGTGATTTAATTAAATGGTCTAGCCTGAAACATTCGCCATTTTTAACATCCTTCACCATCAGATCGGCGAATCGGTCCACGTGACCTGAGGCCTTCAAAACTGGTTCTGGAGTTAAAATAGAACAATCAACTTCGAGCATCTGCTCCTCAAGGACGAAGAAGTTTCTCCAAGCACTAAGAAGGTTGGATTTTAGAGCACAACCCATAGGACCAAAATCATATTGTCCTGTTATACCACCATATATGGCGAACGATTGGTCGAAGAAAAATCTACGCTTAAGTAAGTCTTCCATGCGGGCACGATCAAATGTAGCAGAATCAGATACAAAGGACAGTTCTTTATCCTCGAGCAACTTTTTGCGAAGCTTAAGCTCTGCAACAGCTTTTTTAATGTCAAGTTCAGGGGCACCATTTTTCTTTAAGTCTCGTACCAAGTCACCCTGAAGAAACATTAGGCATATTATTTATTTTGAAGCAATTTTTATACAGAAAAGAAAGAAGAAGAAAATGACAAGGAAATTATTTCATCATAAATGCATCTTCTTTGCGGTTCAATGCAAAGAAATTTAAGAGGATTTGCTTTTAAATATAATTATCTTATAATTATATACTGGAAGGTTAAAGTATTTTATAAAATTAAAAAGTAGAAGTTGCTTATCATTCATTAAATAAAAGGAGAATGTATGTAAAAACATTTGAACATATAAATTTAAATTGGCATATGTTGGCATAGTTAAACTCAATTTATGCAATTTTTCCTTATTTTTTTTAAGAAATATAATTTATTATTCTGAACATTAAATTTATAATACAGCAATTACATCAATTACTATCTAATATATTAAGTCTCAAAAAGAAATATTATTTACTAGTTCCACAAGATTAAAAATTATACTAAAATAAAGTGACAGCAATTACAATTAAATTTTCCATTAAATTAAATATTGAATATATATAAAATAAAGTTAATAAAACTTACTGAAAAAATATAAATATTTATTTCCTCAGATTTTTTTATTCATAGAACTATTATTTATGTACAGCATCATTAAATATAATTGCTTTGACGCGTTTCTACAGACTGCTATCACATAAAAAATTCATTATTCATAGAATGTTTTTTATTTAACTTGAATAGAATTGCATACATTTTACTGTATGCAATTCTAAATAAGTGGTATATATTACAATAAACAATTAATTATTTTGCAAATGAATAATATTTTTACATTCATATAAATATAAATTTTATTGTTCTGTTTTGTTTATATTTACATTTAAAAACTTGCATCAAGTTATTTTCTTTTTTTCTTTGTGTCAATAACAAATTTCATCAATATAAAAATATCAAATTATATAAAATAATTTGATAGTTTAATAAAACAGAAAATGCTGTCTCCTGTATCATAAATTATGCTGTTTCATATATTTAGGAGTATTGAGCAATATCATTGGTTACTTTTGCAAGTACATCAATTTAAATATTTCTGCATTTTGGTCCTTTCTACAGTAAAGGTATTAAACAAACATAATCATGATAACTAAAAATGATACATGATATAATTCAATGTTATTAATTTTATTTCTGCAAGACAATATATATATATGAATGTATAGATATGAAATCTTAACTAAAGACAATATTTATTCATAACTTTTATTCCATATAAACTCTTGCTGCTATATATGCACTCAGTATTTAATACTTTAAGGTTTGTTCCTGTTTTAAAGGGGGAACCTAAAAGATCAAATTCTAATAAAACTCCATAAAATTTTATAATTAATATCACATTGATTTGCTTCTACTTTTATAAACGCGAAGTTAATTTTTCTACTAATATATAATATATTCATTAACATATTAACAGTTAATAACAATTCACTTATCCAATGACAAATGCTTAATAACAATCAATAATAATCATATCTTTGATGCAGTATTTTTAATATCAACAAAATAATGTTGTTCCAGTCTAACATATGTCAAATTTAATATAAAATTATCAAAGGCACATTAGTAAACTCCTTATCAATAAATCCTTATCAATTTTTACAACACAATTCTAGTGCATATGGCAATTATTTACCTGCTCCTTAACACTTGCACGCAAAGGGGCCAATATAGTCTCAGTCTCTGGATCTGCCATATCAATAAAATAATTTAATTTTACTTTACGATCCTTCTTCTTTGTACCCCACTTTGATAAGTCCAACAATTGCGGACTACTTGTGAAATTGCGCTTTGTATTGACAGCCGGAAACACGCGTGGTTTTCTGCAATGAACAACTAACCTGTACAGGTTAAACCCAGAGCATACGAATAATCGCATTCCGTTCACTTAAATTGTAAACGTACACTTTCTCCCAATTGCGTCAGCGCATATGAAGACTATAAAAATAATACTTTCAGGTGAATCTAAGTTGCAAGATTAAACGTGAAAAAGTATAAATAATGAAACATTTATAGATTATAAAGAAATTTTACTTGTTGAAGTAAAAGTTAAAAAATAAAGGCGCCAAATGTAATGTTTGCTTAAAAAGCAAACATCGACATTAGCAACAATACATGTAACAACTATTAATTATTATAATAGTTATTAAATATTATTAATTTAAATATTTTTTAATCAATCAATTTAAGAAATGCTTGGTGGAGCCATCTTTACCCACGTATTCTTACGTTTTCGTGTAAAACTTATCTGGAGAGACATTCTATTTATTTCTTTTAATTAATTTATATTTAATTTGTTTCGTTAAAAATAAAAAGGGGAAGAGGAGGAGATGTCAGTCAAATAATTATCAGTTTGATTAATATTACAGAAATATATTGTAGATATTTCCGAGACTGGCTGTTAGAAATATTTTTGAAAAATTTGTAGAATTACGTGCAATATTCTTTACTAACTACAAGAGTTTGTTTTCAATGTTTTGATTATTTAAAATAAATTCCTTAAAAAGAAATATATGACACGTATTTCAATATAAAGTTTAAAGCAATAGAAATACATAAATAAATAGAATTATAACTTTTATAAATATGCCATTATAACATTTTATATTTTCTGGAAAAATTAATAATCTGATTGTTGATTTTATTAATCATCAAAAAATCAAAAGTATTTTAATAATCAAATTGTCGAGAATTTCGTTTATTTTAAATGTTTTATATGTAATTTTCCAACACAAATTCTGTTATTTGTCGTAAAAAAGGTAAACAAACCAGTTGTAAGAAAACTAATCTAAATTGCTTTCATCAATTGTTTACACTTTGCAAACATTGCAACATGACTTATCAATCATTTATAAATGATTAATATACGTACACCATTTACACCAATTTTCTACGTTAAATAACAAAAAATCACTAACAAGATATTTTTACCATTGCATTTTTCGGCGAGTCAGCTGACTGTCGGTGAAAGAAAATTACACAGTTGCACGCAAGATCAATGCGAAATGTAATTGTAAAGGCAATGTCATCGTTGTAATAGAATCGAGCAAATATCTATTGTTACTAAGAAAAATTTCACATTTTGTTAAATCTCCCTTGATTTGATCTAAATGTAAACATTTCTACGTGTTTATCTGTTTATATTTTAAATGTGTAGAAATATGCTTTGTATGAAATCTAACCTATAGTGAATTATGAAAACTGTGTGGTACAATATGTAAACGTGAAAATTGCTATCGAATTTATTTGAACAATACTTATTATACATAAATGATGGAAGACGATGGAGGAAAAAAAGTGAAGAGCCGATCTAGAGGTAGAACCCGGGGCGGTAAAACGCGAGGAGGTCGCACCACTAGAGGACGTTCGAAGAAAACTGTAAAGGTAAATTATAACACTGTCATATTATTAATTCTGCTCTTTAATTAATTACTGGCATATTTCAATTATGCTTTGATGTTTTCAATTATTTTTAATACCAGTTTTGAAGCATTGTTGTCTATAACAAGTGAACTGTATTTAATTGTTAACTTGACACTTATTTATTTTTTTTTTAAATAAATGGAATAAATATTTTACAAATAAAAATACACAATTAATCGTACTCCAATACTTTTATTTTATTGAAAAATAAAATCACTGTTGCGTCAATTAAAGTTGAGCAGGAATTGTATAAAATATGCCTACATATACACAGGCAGACACATTACATGAATTATATAAAAGAAATATAATACAATTAATATATTTTTGTATGAATTTATAATAATTCTATGGATTAAAATATGAAGAACCTGAATGAGATCTTGTGCTTTTTTTTATAGATCATACATTAGTTTAAATTATTTATATTTATTATGACAGCCAATAGAAAGCGACGAGGAAGATGCTCCTCAGCAATCAGAAAATACCCTAGTGGACATCACAGTTTCAGAACCACAACGAGAACATCCAGAATCACTAAAGCATGAATCCCAAATTATCCACCAACCCCAACCAGAACAACAGTTTGATCTGGAGGCTGATATTTCCCAACTAGAAGCCCCAACATTTACAACAATTAATCGAGGTCCTCCTGAGCCTATGCTGCGGCTGAGATGGGACCATCGAGTGAATTTAATAGGCGAAAAAGTGTTAAATCCTATGATACACTGCTGTGATAAATGCATGAAGCCTATTCTTATTTATGGACGAATGGTATATCGTTGAACATGCATATAAAATAATGAAATTGATTTGATATTAAAAAGTTACAATTTATATGCATCTTGTTTTAGATATCATGTAAACACGTGTTCTGTTTGTCTTGCGCAAAAAAAGAAGATAAAGTGTGTCCTCGGTGTATGGAAAAAGTGACAAGAGTGGAACAAACAGGATTAGGCACAGTGTTTATGTGTACACATGGAGGAACAAGATATGGCAATGCTGGCTGCAGAAGGACTTACCTTAGTCAAAGAGATTTACAAGTATGTTATTATTTATAATAAAAAACACATATAACAAGTTAAAACAATGGAAAGATAAAAATAACATTTAAGAAAAATGGAGTAAAAAAGAATCATACATCAGAATATTAGAATTTATAATTTTATTCTACACTTAGCTTAATAGTAAAATAAAATAGTAATCAAATATTATTACAATATATAGATAAACAAATAATCTTTTATCCTTCAATATTATCTTTTTAGGCTCATATAAATCATCGACACATAGCAGCTCCACCTCAGCCTTTACAACAAATTCAAGTTGACCAAGCACAATATACTCACTCAAAGGTTGATGTCGATTCACAAATGGCTAAGGTGCCATCCTCAACCATATCTAACAATCGTATGAAACAAGTGCAAAGTAGCCACATGGTCCAACCTATAATGGGAAATGATCCCCGAGTTAATTCTATAGTTAATCAACAGAATGCTGATAACAGGCAACAGCTCAGATCACAAGCTATTTTATCCATGCAAAATTATGCACAGAATCAGGCACCAAGCAATAATCCCCAAATGCGGACTAATTTAATAACCGTCCCAATTCAAGACACAATTAATTCACATGATTTGCATAATAAATCAGGTCACCATTATTATGCACCACCACAAATGAATTATGGTGGTTATAACGTGCCTCCGTCTGTGTCTCAACAAACACAATCATACTATACACAAACCCAACATCCTACGCAAGTTGCATATGTACCAGTAGCGCCTCAGCAACAATATGTTACAACACCGTCTAGTATCAGACAAACTTCCGGATATTTACCAGAACCACAATATAGTTCACATCAACAGCAACCTCCTCCTCCTCCACAAAGTCAATGGTCTCAACAGCAGTTTTACAGATAAATGAGCTTTGTTAAATTTGTTTTTAAGATAATTCATCAAAGAAGTTTAATGATAGAACATCTTTAATAATAGCTCAAACTGGAGTTAACAATTGTATTTTATTACTATAGTTGAGAATGGTGTTAATAATTGTATTAAAAATACAACTGGAATATTAAAAATACGAACTGGAGTTAATTGTATTTTATTATTATAGGTGAGAATGGTGCATGAAAATTTAATATTTTGTATCCTAGTGCCATCTGATTACAAAAATAAATAAAAACAAAGATGCCAACTATCGAACATATAAAATTATGTATCGGCTTTTAATGTTTTCATTTATAAAAATGAAATGTAAAGACTAGACAGCCAATCTCCAATATTAGGAGGGCATTGTCGATTATAATAGTGTGTTTTTAAAAAAATCAGAAAGCAGTGTAAACTCGTTTTAAATATCACAAAATGTTGGTAAAAATACTAGAATAAAATAAATTATATAATCTATTTTTTTACTTTTATATTTCTACACTTTATTTGCAATTATGTATTGTTTAAATTTAATTTTTATTATTAAATAACTTTAAATGCTTTTTTTACTACTTCATATATGCTTCAGTGGCGAGTACAGAATACATGGAAAAAGTGTCATGTCAATATATATTATACATGACACAAGTGTGTTTAACATTTTTTTATAATTTATAATATTGTTGAAGTGCGACACAGTAAATAATAATAAATAAGGGGGTAACATTTATTTTTAGGTTAAATGTTTTTTTTTTCAATTACAAAAATATCCTAAAATTGACATATAAATAGGAGGGGGAAATAGAAAAACTTCTTGAGAAAAAAATTGTTAAAAATAAAGTAAATTTTATTGTACTATATTGTTTCAATTTCATATATATGTACAAAGAACATCTTCCTGTATATTAATATCATTAGAATGCATAAATATAATATCTATTTATACTTTAAGCTTGCAAAACTGGCCTCTTATGTTGACCTTCCAAACATGAATTAACAGCAGAAAATCCTGTGCCTCCCTAAAAATAAAAATAAATACAAATTAATATTGTTATAATATGTATATTATATCATAAAATATAAGTAATCATTTCAGTCATTTGAAACAAGTATGTAATTGCTTGAGCAAAATAAGATACATTACTTTGTTTACACAAAAAAAAGTAGAAACCTTTACATAATTGTTATTTTAATTTAAAAATAAGGAGAAATATCTATAAATAGAACATACTCTTTGCAATGGAATAATATCATCCTCTGTCAGTTTTGAATTATCAAGTGGATTAATCCAATCTTTCTTTATTATTTCCTCTACACATTTCATTGTTACAACATCACCACTGAAACAAAAATATGATACAAAGTAAATTAGTAAGTAAATTTTAAAATATAACTATTTTCTTCATTTATAAATTTTGTTGAATTTACACTCAAATTCTACAATTTGCTTTTCACTTTATAATTAATTAAATAAAAACAGTTAATTCATGAAATATTAAATAGTTTTCATAATTATATACTAATAATATAATATAAAATAAAAAAGGTAATATTTATCAAAAAATTGATCTAAAAAACTTACGTTGTTCTAATGACTGCACAGGGTATACTATTACTCAAAATATCATGAGTAATTGGACACATGTACCTTGCTTCTTTTATCATTATTGATTTTTTATCATCTGGATCATTCACTTCAGTAAACTTTACAGGAATTAAATCTTTCATTTTTAATTCTTTTCCACTCATAGGATTATAAATTTTCTTATCAGGTTTTGGCAAAGCAACATCCTTAGCTTCTGGTGTTTCACTAGGAACCCAAAAACTGGGTAAAACTTTATCTTGACCATTGCTCATATTTGAAATAGATGGAGAAACATTAGGCTTCTTGGAGATTTGAGACTCAACATCGTGCTTCTGACCTTTTAAGAACTTCTGCAATTTTTTCAATTCTTCTTGCGCAGTCATTTCTTGAGACTTTTCTTGCTCTTTCTGTTTCTGCTGTTCATATGCTTTTAATTTCATTGCATATTCCTTCTTTTTTGATAACATGTATTCAAGAATAGCCTCTTTATCAAATAAATAGCCATCTTTACTAAAATGAACATTACACAATAAAATTAAAATAGTTTAATTTTAGATATTCTTTAATTTAATTCATTAAATAAAAATATCAAGTCAATGTCAGGAGAAAAATATTATCAAATAAATTGATAATGTAGAATCCAATAAGCAACAATATCAAAAACAATTTTGTTAAAAAAAATATTGTTGAGAACCCAGTATCTAAAAAACAATGAAAATCGATAAGAAAAAATTTACAAAATGATAGAAAAATTCAACAGTTGTATTAGGTTTTAGAACATTATACGATAAATGGAAAAATTTAATGTTTTCTAACCCACTGTACATTACTACTGTTTTGTTATTAAAAACATGCTTATAGCAATTCATTGTTTTTCAGATACTGGGAAGAGTTAACGAAAGGCACAGAATAGATTTGTAAAACGAATAGAAAAATAACATAAAACATATGAAAATGGAAAAGACAAAAAAAATGAAAAGGAAAGAGACTGACACGGATAGGATCCAGGATCCCACTAGTGGTAAATATAATACTAATTAATTAAATTTAGAGGTTATGTTCGATGTATTATTGTACTATGAATTTATTCATTTTGTTACCGGAAGGAATTAAAATAGTTATCTTGACATTTATAAAAAAATAATATAAATATATTTATTTATATAAATATATTATTAATATAAAAGTTTTTTGATTCATTAATCAAAGGAAAACGAATGGCTTTAATGGAGTAATTTATATCCAAAGGCCACTAAGCAACAACAACAACAACAACATTATTCATTTTGTAAACTTACGTCACAACAGGAATGCGACAAGGTTGCAAGGTTAGACAACAGCAATCAAAATCCTTTACTGAAACTTTTGCAATTCTCTTGCTATTTGTTCCATATCCAGACGCCGAGGCATCTTTCTTTTTTTCGTGATATGTATAAACAGCTCCGGCAGTACAATTTCTAGCGTGGCGAGTCATTTTAACATAAAATAGCAAAACTAAGTGACACAAAACGTAGAAATATCAAACACTAATAAATCGTTGAATAACTGAACTACAATTATCAAATATTTAACGACAAAAATGAATCCTTTACACTTCACGCAATTTATATCCAGCTTAATAATAACAAAATGCGACTAATATGATCATGGATAACACACATGCTAATGGTCTGAAATTCAGACCACTGAGTCAGTGGTGAAGCCGGTGAAGGCGCTTCTCTCTTACTCAGGCGGGAATGTTTTCAGCGCCAAAAGGAACTATGTTAGTTCGCGATAAATTTCCCCAGATATGTGCGCTGGCGGGATGTATTTAGAGTCACTAGATCAAAATGTCTCACATCACTGAATGTCACTAATAAAGAAGTCACTAATCCACTATTCCCTATGTCGAGTTTGCCTATAACAGTTCAATTCAGTAAAATACATTGACTCTCATTGGAAAATGTCATAACTGGAATTGAACATGAAATGTAAAATCTATAATCAGAAAAGTCCCGACAAATGAGCATGTTCTAATTGAATTATTCCATAAATGGTGTGATGCGCTAAAAAACTATGTCCCTAATACTTAATGTCTCTAAAAAAATATGACGCTAACTGGAAATGTCGCTAAAATATAATAAACCGTGGAGTGGCATTACTGTACCTTATGTTACGTTCACATGACTTACACTTCGCATAATGCTAATTATAAATTTTTAATTATAAATTTTCAATTAAAATTTTTAG
>JABFPN010003405.1:0-18242 GCA_022817305.1 Leptoteleia sp. ZL-2020
CATGATCAGATCATGATGTGATCGTGACTTAACCATGACTTGATCATGCTTAAAGTATGATCAGAAATAGTCTCATTTTGCTGATCAGTTTTAGATAAAAAATCAATCATATTTTTTTTTACCCGGGTAGGTTCCGAGTGAAATTAAGCCGTCCATCTTTTTTCAGCAGAAGCAACGAAAGCGCGGACAGCAGCGTTTCAGGTTCGAGGACAAGCCTCTCGATAACGGCCGAGGAGTCGACGCGGTACACGACCAGTTCCTGGAAAACGCGACGTAGAGCCTCCACGTACAATGAGACCTACCTCGAGCGGTCCGAGTCGCCCTCCCCGACGACGCCCCGGAAGCGTTCGTTCAGTTTCCACGAGCAAGTCGTGCTGGGCAAACAGTCGTCGAAACGGCACGCGGGCTCGCCGCTGATCGACGAGTCCCGCCACCGGGAGAGCCAGGACGAGGACGACGAGGAGGAGGATCAGGTGGCCAAGTCCGGCCGAAAATCGCCCGACCCGGAACTCAATATGCCGCCGCCCTGCACGTGTCCCTACTTCGGCGAGAGCTCGAAAACGCCGCCCGACTTGACTTCCGGCGAGGCGGTCGTGGCCCCGAACGAAGGTCCCAAATCGGCGACGAAGCGCTTCGACTCGGATGCGTTGGACAGGCCGTCTAAAGGGGACAAAAGTTACGAGGGATCGAGCTCCGCGGTGGTCACTTGGAGGGGTTGCAGACGCGGATCTAGCGTAGGTGAGTTGACTCATATTTGGTATATTGGGATACTGGTGCACTGAGAAAAAAGTTATATTAAAAGTTACTATACCATACACTAAGAGAAAACATGATAGTTGCTGCAACTAACTAATAACAGTTCTTTAGAAAATAGTTGTATTAACCGTAAAAACTAGTTGCAAATACCAGAAAACTAGTCATCACAACTTTAAAGAACAGTTGGATCGCAAATTGACTAACCTTGCTAGTTACCTCGACTATTTTTTCTCACAGTGTATGAGTTCTGACAGATATCGTCTATGGTGTCAGCATAATTACTATACCAATTATAAAGAAATTTTCCGTTCGATATGGTAAATTTTTTTATATTAGTGTTGTAAATTTGTTTGTTATTTTGGCGATTATTATCATACTAGTATATTAAATTTTATTATATATTATATATGTAGTAATTTCGTAGACACCATAGACGATATCTGTCAGAACTCATATAGTATAGTAATTTTCAATATAACTTTTTTCTCAGTGTGGGTTCGCCAAATCTGATACCTCGAGTACACCATATTCGATTCAGATAGAAGTTTGTTCAAGTATGTTATTGGTAACTTTAAGGTTTATCTTTCATACTTGTAAGTTACTTGTCAAATATTCTAGAAAGATCCGTGTGAGTTTTGTAAGGCTAGAACTTGTAAGATATTAAATATGAAAAACTTGATAATTACAAGCTGTTTCTAGAAATCTTACAATATCCAAAAAGTAAGAAAATTTCCGTCTGATCAAACGGATTATACTGAAATCAAGTGAAAATATTCACTAAAATGAGCTTAGAATTGACACAACTACACTGAGAGAACTATTTAGTTACGGTAACTAGAATCGCATTGTAAAAAGACGACTTTAAAATGTTTCTTTAGTTATGTTTACAAATAAAATAATGTTCACGATACCAAATATTCAGTTACCTCAACCTAATTGGTAATGTAAAGAATATTGTTCAAATGTTCTGAAAAATTATTAGATTGATTATAAATAATTGCGGTATGGACTTAATAATGGACTGAAATGTGAACAATAGTATATTGTTTACTGAATATATGAAGGTTTATAACTTATAAAATTGTATTGTTTATAATTTTAACTGTATTTAAATTCTTTTATCTTCTATTTTGTCGACTTTCTCGACTTTTCAGTGTCGTAGATTAAAATTATTACAGTAAGGAGACCTTGTCCTTGCACTAGTTTAATTTATTTCGAGAAAAAACAATAAAAATTCTGTACTTTAATTCAATTAACTTATAAAAAATGGACACTGTAGGCTCAACAAAAATATTTCAGTTCCGTGAATCAAAAGTATAGTAACAGAGGCAAAATACATTTCTGCAGTTATTTTTTGGTTGATTTTACAATGTTATTTCTCTCAGTGTATATATAAATTCTTAGCACGGAAATGAAATTATTAAAGTTCACGACGGAGTTAGCTGTAACAAATACCATTTGATTCGAACCATTTTTTTTGTCACTGCATAAGTCGAAGATCCAATTGGATTTGGAAATCCCAGATTGGGACGAAAATGTGAAAAGAATTAATGGCTCGGTCGTAGGAAGTGCTAGTTGGGGTCCATTTAAATAAGAGATATTTTTCCCTAATTCGGTTCAAGTGGAGTAACAAATCTCTTTATACCTACGAGTCCGTTGTGTACATTTGTTTACCCGTGAGCGGCTAGACGTTCCCCTTACCCCAACGAAACATCAATAAGCCACCCCCCCCACTTTAAGAGATTCCGTGAACCGTCACGTATGTCGCGGAGGGTTCGACCCCACTTTCACGATATGCCGATTGCGAGAGGTTTATTTTTCTTGGGCGTGTTTTAAATAGGGAAAGTAAAAAAAGCTAGTTTCCGTGCGCCTAACAGCCAGTAAGAGTCCGGAAAATCAATTGGTTCTATTGTACAATTGAAGACCAGGTTGAGCAGTAATTAACTTTATGTTACAACGCCGCGAACATTACACCGACGTAAACAGATAGTAAAATGAAAATATGAAACTCGATTGGACATTGACGGGCGGTCATTGGCTGTTGGAGGGAACCACTGTTTGGGTCGGCTGTTGCAACTGCAATGACGGTCGTAAAAGCGAACTATTATGATTGTCAATGCAATAGCTACTAAATTATGCATTTCCGTGACATATAGACTGAGGTGGCAATACTGATCATCGAATATCGACAACAATTTTGAATGGACACCTATGTATTGTTCGATATGAAGAGATTAAATTTCATTACGGTGATTCGAGGTCGTAATTTTATACGAAAAACTTTCTACAGCTTTAGGTTTTGATATTAAACGAGTACAATGGCCAATAGATAATTTTACGGCAATTTATCCGGAATTGCATATTGAATTAATTATTTTGAATTGCACCCTTAGCCAAAAATTAATTGGCTTAATAGGACTTCAATGTAATAGCACTATAATGCAATTTCTTTCACACGGAACTGAAGGAGGAAACGCTTTTAAAATCAGGCATATCTAAAAAATGATATTAAATATTTGTTTTTTTGAAAACGTTTCCTTTTTCAATATCATTTTTTCATTTATAACTTTTGAGTTATAGAACATAATATTAGTGGATTATAGACATTTTTGTCTGATATTACAGGTAGTACAAGAACTCTTTTGGTACCCTCGAGAGCAACCCCCCTGAGAAGAGCTGCGACGATGCGAGCACACAATGGCGCAGCCGCGATGAACCTGGGGTCAAAAAGTGATTCCTCGCCTTCATGCTTGTTACGATATTCCGGTGGCACCGTGAGGACCCACCACTCGCGCACCAGCAGCATTATTTCGCGCAACAGCTCGCGCCACGGTCGCATTATCCGATTGGAGCAGAAAGCCACCAAAGTCCTGGGGGTGGTTTTCTTCACGTTCGTGATCCTTTGGGCGCCGTTTTTCGTTCTTAATCTGGTGCCCGCCGTGTGTCCCGACTGCGAGCGTCAGATCGACCGTAAAATTTTCGACCTCGTCACCTGGCTCGGCTATGCCAGTTCTATGGTCAATCCGATATTCTACACCATTTTCAACAAGGTCTTCCGGCAGGCGTTCAAGAAGGTCCTGCTTTGCCAGTACAGGAACAGAAACTGGAGACCACCGCCCCCAAGATAAAGTTCCCGAAAAACGCAATGGGATTCGATTTTGACCGATTCGGTTTTTGGATTTATCCTATTTAGAGAAATAAACATGGGAAAAGGCACGGGGTACCTTTCGCTTCTGTCGTATTAAGTTTTCACGAAAATACGTCCCCGGGACGTAAACCCAAAACATAAAGTTAGTCCTTTGTAAATTTATAAAACGAAAATGTAGAGATAAAGTTCAGATTCAGGCCAACGCGAACAAGATTTTAAAATCTCGGTAGAGTTAGAGCTTTTTCTTGGTTTCATTGGATCCTTAAACGCGGGATGAACTTTTCATATTTAAAGCGCAGGAATTGTTTGTTAAAATACAAATTTATATGTACGTATATTCCCGAATATTACAAAGGAATTATTACTTTTATTTGTATTTTCAACCAGCGCGAATTATAATCTAAATGTTATATCATTATTACTTTTTTTCCATTAAAAAAAGGGTGAATAATAAATATTGATTTGTTGATACGTTTGAATATTTTGCCGTGAAGTATATAATGAATGTAAGATTATTTTTCACGAAAAAAAATTGCATAAATACAATGTAAGATAAAATTGTTAAAATATTAAAGCTGATGCATTATTCTAATGGCGTACTCTTGCTTGCAAACCTATCAACATATTATCATGCGTTCGTACGTTAACAATAGCACATTTTCTTAACTTATTTTGACACGCTTCTAACTTCGAACAATAAACTTCAACAAATTGATATTATTTATTGATTACTCATCCAACCAAAAGTTACATACAATACAAGTCAAATGAAAATGACAATCGGTTAACATGCAACTTCAATTTAACTGAATTCACCAATTAATATTAAAATATTCAAAACGTATTAACTTTTATATTCTACCTCGATAAATATCAAAGGGCATACAGAAAATCAATCAAACGACTGAAATTCAGTTCATAATAACTCTTGAACGCACTAATGTCGAATTAAAATTGAATATTAATTCTACAAAAACTCATAATATTTTAAATGACAGAAGTTAAATTTTCTTTCTGAAATTATGTTAGACTTGCAATTGGTCAATCCCGAAGTCCCATTTATAAAGAATCAAATTTAAAGGAAGGCATGAAAAATAAGGGCCAAAATTTGTGAAAAAAAAATTTTCATTCATTTACCCCCCTACCCCCTCCATAATATCCCTAAAGTAAACAAGAAAAAAATGGAACAAGAAAAATAGTACCTCGTCCACTTCCCACCCTAATTTGAAAGTTTGATAATTGACAACGAGTTTCGTCTGTTCCTGTTAGTTTATTAACAAAAAAAAAATCTAAATTCGAGTGCCAACGAATCGACCATCGCCCCGCAAAAATCGGTCCTTCGAACGAAGCGAAGGAAAAAAGAAATAATGACTTCCGAGTGCGCTGCACTGATCACATCCCTTCTTATTGGCTTGCAAAAAATATTGCACAACAATGATTCTATCGGGACCCCGCCAAACTCTGCCAATAGCCACGGATTTATATCGATCGCGCCTCCAAGTTCGGGATATCCATGTCTTCAATCCATTTAACGAAACTTTTGTAAGCGTTTCTATGCGCGATCGGGGTACAATTAAATTGTTGCGTGTTTTTCGGGTGTTTACCGGATTTCATTGTCCGGACCTGCGTGGTCGTAGTATACACTCGGTCGAAGCTCAAGCATAAATTAATCTAGAGATCTTTAGCGCTTATAATTTATCGCATTTCGTTTGCGCACATTTTACTGGCAGTTTGTACTCAAACATTACTTTATTATACCTTCGCGTAGAATAAAAAAAAAAAAGAAAAGTTACAGCTCCAGATCGACTGCCCGTTTTCTGCTGCGAAGAAAGACTCTTTCTTCCCCCCCCCCCTTCCCCAATTCAAGCACAAAGTTGTTGAAATAAAAGATAAACCAGAATTCAGATTAAATATTTCATTTTCGCTTGCGCAACATTCCACTTTTTTTAATTTCAAAACTTTGCAGCGGACCGAAAGTTTGCGACTTTTGTTTTGCATCATTAATCAACTGAAAATAACTATTGCATAGAAGTAAGTTCTAGTTTAATTGACGATACTTAAAACCCACCCACTCCCCCCCCCCCTCTTTCACCGCCTTCAATATGATAATGTAATAATCACGGTAACATCGAGTTATTTTGATTTGTTTAAAAGTGCGAGTTGGTTTATACCCGGTCCGACTACGACATCGACGTACAATAAACTTGAGCGATATTTTTGTAACATTGCTTTGTAAAGAAGTTGACCGCACAACCTGCAACATTTCGCCTCGGACAATTAATTTCGCTGTAACACATCACAATAATTCAGCAGACTTGACTGTAAATAATAATCCAGTAATCGGGTTTTGACGATAAACTCTTATCGAACTGAAATGAGCTTAGATTGAAGTTGACGCGAATACGAAGTAAACCGAATCGTTGTTTATAAATAAAATCGTGTCGGTGGCGACACGCACACGTTTTAGTGTGACGTTTTAGGATGCGCCAAAGACGAGGGGATGTTTTTTTTCCGAACGAAAGCGTCACCGAGTTCGGTGCGAAATCTCGGTCGACGGACTCTGAGAGCAATTAAGGAATAAGCAAAATATAAAGGGAAGGTAGAACTGAAGAATGAAACATTTTTAATATCGTCTGTATACAAAAGTAATGTTTGTAAATATTTGGAAGGTCAAATTAAAGAAACAAAAACAATAATATTGTTTGTTTACATCCAAAGGACATAAAAATGGATGTAAATACAAAACAAAAGCAAAGTCAGCTTACATTTTGTATTTTGGAAACGTTCCATCTTTCAGTCCTATAAAAGGAACAGGGATTCCCATCCTTTCTTATATACAAAAGTTGAAAAAAAGACAAAAGACCTCTTAGTTATTGTTTATTCCTCAATTATGTTCGCAGACAGAATAAGCGAGGTTAATTGCACGTTTGTCAGTCCCGCGATTCGACCCCCTCCTCCATCCCGCAAGAGGGGTGGCCGTCGGCGTATTGTAAATAAATCGAATGAAGCTTTCCTCGCGATCCTTAATAGTTTGTAGTGCGGCGCATATTTGTAAAGTGGAGATTGAGAGAGCGCGTAGTTACAGGGCCGGTGGAATAGATATAAGCGCTTTGTAAATTTAAATTTACCGAATAGTTTGTTGATGTGTTGTTGTTTCTCTGGAACGTTCGAAGTTTATTTATTTGCTTTACGAATAGCAATGTTATTGTAACTATTATGTTCTGATTTGATGATTGCAATAGTTACTGAGGTATTACTAAAATAAACTTGTAAAGAAATCCAGTGGAGCGAGGAAAATTTTATTTTACACCATTTATATTGATGATATTTAACAAACAGCTTAGTCCAAGTTAAGTGGCTGGGGCCTGATAGTTTAAGCCAAATGACTTGGTCCGGATGGTTGAACCGGATAATTTGAACCAAATCGATTAGATCAAATGGTTTAACCGTATAATTCAAAAGTAACGACTGAAACAGTGATAAATTAGACCAAACGAGTTGAATCTAGTAATTAGACCAGACGGATTAAATGACATTATTTGAATTAAATGATTTGGATGAAATAATCAACACCAATGTGTTGTAAGCAGTTTCTTTAGACCAGATAACTAAGACTAGTTAATTCGGAACGTTTAGAACGAATCATATGATTTAGACCAAATGAATAAGACAGTATCATTTTATTGACACAAACGATAACAACCAATTTTAATTGTTAATATTTTCAGCTTTATTTAAATAGAATTGAAATTAAAATCAATATTAAATTACAATTATTATTAGATCATTTGTTACATGACGTGCTTTTAGATTGAAATATTTGCTTTAAAATATTCATATTCCTATTTGCAAATAGTACCGTAATATCAACAATAGATAAAACTAAATTCAATTAAGGTAATTTCGTTTTTGTTGTGATTGATGTTAAACGTTTAAATATTGCATTCAGTAGTTATAACTAAATTGGTGGAACTAAAATGTATCATATTGTTGTGGATAACTTAATATTTCTTATTAACAAATTTTTACTGACTATAACTGAAATAACTATCTTGCTCAATTAATATAATTATTAATAATATTACTCAAGAAAACATTACATCAAGTAGATAACGTGATTTAATTACTAAGACCTCCATGGAGGGTACGACAAAAATTAATCATATTTAATAGTTACATTAACTATATTTATTCGATAGACGTTTCTCATAATATAAAATAAGAATTTATTAACAAATTCAGAGATTTGATTGTTAACTTGTGAAAACAAGTGTTTCTTCTACCGGCCCTGTACAAATAAATACATATATATGTATATATATACTGTTGTTTAGGATAGATAGCGCAAAAGTGCGGTAAAATCTTTCAATTTTGATTCGCTCAGAAACAAGCATTTTACTGTTAATTTGCGTATTCGACGAGGTGAATTTTAAACTCGCAAGGCACTGAACTATACCAAAATCAATATCCAAGCAACACTCAACTTTCGAGTTATCACATCTCACAAATCTTTGATTTGGATTTATTTGCAAAGCATTTAAATCGTTTCAGAAGGCTTAAACATTTAATTCCTGTAATCGCGAGGAATTAAAGATGGACTAACAATTTATTTACTACGAAGCGAACAGTTTATTCGAGCTAAGTAAGCATGAATAATTTATTTGCAAGATGAACGTTAAATTGCCGGCGAGCTTACAAGATCCTTGTTTAATGTAACGCGATTTGAGTGCGACGTGGATGTGGCTAAGGGAAAAGAAGTTTTCGCGTGTAAAGCTCAACTGAAAAGAGCCTATCCACAAAAGAGGCAATGCTGGAGAAAACGCGCCGTCAAAGGCAGCTCCTTCTAGCTGCTTATTTTGAATGTCGCGACCAAATAACTAAATTATTAAATCGGAATTGCAAAACGATAGAGCGCGAGGAACTTCGGTAGCCGGTAATCGATTGAACTGACGTCGATGTGTCGTCGAAAAAGAGGTAATAATAAACCTTCGTTTACACTTAGGACGAAACCATCGTGACGTTGTAAGTCCAAACAACTCGATGTAGATGGCAGAATGTAATTTTTAACCAGCAAAAACTTTCCTTCCCAAGTATCGGTATTGAATGAATTATTCTAAAACAATTTTAAAACTGTAGCGCTAGGTTTTGCAGCATGCTCATTTCTTTTTATTAAAGGCTGAGGAATTTGATATAAATCTAACTTTAACGTTGTTAATTATGTAATGTTGAATTTTATAAATGTATGAATATGCAAGCATCGACTGTCTACCTGTGCGAGCACTTTTAATAGACTTTAAAATTAAATATCTCTAATCAGAAGTGTTGAAAGTCGAATGGAAAATACAATGTTTGTAAATATTTGAAGGATCAAATTAATGAAATAAAAACAATAATATTGTATAATACATCCAAAGGATGTATGGATGGATGCAAACACAAAACATAAACGAAGTTTGTTTATATTTTGATTTATTTGAAAGCGTTTCCCGTTTCAGTACCACGAAAATCAATTGAATTTGGCCGGATTAAATCGGAAAAGTTGAAGAATATACGTTTAAATTTCCATGTAATTACGCAATTTATGGTTTCACGGTGGTCCTGTCTTAAGCAAACGCGTCTCTCCAACTATTCCCGGAGTTGCGCGCAATTTCGCCCGGTAGGGTTTGATTGACGTTGGAGCGTCGGGGTGAACTGGCAAAATAGAACAAAGTTGAAAACATTTTGTGCCGCGTAAAAAATGTTTTTCGATATAAAAAGCGATGCTCGCCGCGGACCACAAGTAATCGTTAAAAACTGTCTATCTGCCGTTCCCTTTTTTTCTCCATTTTTCTCACACCATCGTTTCACTCGCTCACCTCTCGCTCCGCGATCACTCTCTTCCTCGATATTTTTCCTTTTTTCTCCCCCCCGCAACCTCCGTCAAAAGGAAGTTTCGTCCATAATCATAACAAATAACCGAAATTTAATTCCGAACAGAATGCGAGAAACGGATCGCGGCTTTTGGCCTTTTAATTTGCGCATCGGGTTCAATTTTTACGCGGCAAAACAAAGCGTCCGAGTCGAAGAACGCGGAATAAAGAACAATTGCGCGATGAAATCCTTTTATATTGAATTCCTCTTTGGGAGTGTGATTTGAAGGTCCTAGGTAGGCGTTTGCAAAGGCTGATCAATTGCTCCGTAACGGAATAACACGTGTATGAAAAATTGGTACTTTTTGCATAAAGGAATTTCCCGCGGACGAAAATTTCGTTTGCTTTTCAAAAATGTCGACGATTGGCGGGGAACGAGATGAGAATAAGACAACTGATGAACTTGTCAAACTTGTCACAAAGTAATCGAACAATCTACGTAACTGTTATAAGCGATTCTGTTTCGGCGCTGTAAATTAATACAAGAATGCGAGAGAGGGTGAGAGAGAGATGTATGTGTGTGTGTCTGGGCGTGCATAAGTATGTGTACATGTGATTGTGCGTGTGGGTATAAAAGAGAAAAAGGCGTGGATCGAAAGCTCTATTAAAAATTAAGCCTTGTTCATTCGCAGTATCCTTTAATGTCCCCAAATTAACTTGAAACTTCCAAATTCTAACCTTCCGTTTGATCCAACTTTTTCAATCTCATTTTTGCACATTTTCCATTTCCGCTTCCCTTCCACCACTCAAAGAATCTTAATTATCAACTTTCTACAATCTTTCCCCTTTTTCTCATCTTAACAATAGAATTATTTTCTTTTTTTCCCTTTGATTTTAATTTTAAAATTAATAAAGATGATTTACTTTACAAGTGCTTCTATAATAATCGAAATTTTCAGGTAAGTGTACTTAAGTGAAATTGTTAATTTTATTAATATAGAAGATGCTTTTAGAGTACCGAAGTAAAGTCTTTTATGTACCGAAGAATAATTTTAATTGCCGGAGACAATCAGTTTCAAACATTAAATCGATTATCGGCTTCGGTTCGTTGATCAACAAAATTGTCAACGAGACATCTGCGCGGCCAAACGGTGCATTAATTAGAGCGCAAATAGACTAGGACCACAAATGAATTCGAAGGGAAAACGAGGCGGTTGTTAAATATCGTCCTTTTGATGTCCGCATCAATTTCTTTTCGCGATTTCTTCTTCGCGTGGGTTAAATGGATTAAGGTGTTTATTTTGGCAATGAATGTCGATATCTTCGGTCATTTATAAATCTAAAAGTCTTAAAAACAATCCTAAATATTTATCTAAACATCCATCAAATTTTCTTCCTTGTTTAAGTCACACATCACCCCCTCGGACATTACCTATCTATCTCGAATGGATTCTAAAAAAAAGTATTTCAAAGTCAATGAAAGTTCCATTTGGCTGAAAGAAAACACACGAATGGACCAAATAAAAAGTCCATTTGGCGTAAAGGAACGGCGCGTTGCATGAACGATCAATTTTTTTCTGCCCCCCCCCCCCAAACAAAACTGAACACGAAAAAAAGGAATATTCTTCAACTGGAATGAGCGCGTCTTCGGCGGAGTTTTTCGATTTCAACCCCGGACCTCGGATCAATCCTTCTTCCCGGTGGCCACTTTTTCTGCCACTTTTCCACAAAGCAATCTCATCTGATTGTGCGCGGAACGAACCAATTCAATTGAAACGTCAGTGGGCGGTGCACGGGAGCCCTCTTTATTTATCTGCTTGTTTGTTGACTCGTGTTTATTTAACTGCGGAAATCCGACCGGATGAATTATGATGACAGATCGCAAATTAGCTGGGTGATCGCGGCCGCATAAATTGCCCCAAGATAAACAGCCTCGGCCGCCGCGGGCTCAATTTCGCGTGGCACAGTTTTTTGGTTCAAATCCCCCTCGGAATTACTTTTTCACGTTTAATTTCACGCCACCTCGTGCTCTTTCGCTTGATCCCCCCGAATTGGCCCGGACCACGGCGCCATATTTTCTTAACTCATATTTTGGACAAGCTGATTTATGGACGTGTAACGCAATTTTCCGCGGACGTGTGTTGTATCAAAGAGGAAGTATTATTCGTGCAAGTCAAATGCCATTTGACAAAGATTTTCGCATTTTAATTTAACTTGACCACGTGGGTATAATGGTGTAGTTTGATGATCAAGATTTTCTTTCCAATGAATTCGTGTATATTTTCATTTCAATGTAAAAACGTGTATAAGGTTTTTTTTCTTCGTGAAAGTGAAACAAAATTTCAAATTGAAATAATTTTTTTTCTCTGACAAAATGCCAACCGAAAACGTCTATCACGTTTAAAAATGTAATCCCATCAACTTCGTATCTTACGGGTCTCAGTTGAAAAACAAAATCCAATACATTCGCACGCGAGTTGTCGACTGAACGCTCGCCGACATCGCTAAATCTTTTACCCTCGCGACTCGCAATATATCACACGCATTGACGCCTTTTTAATAAACACGGGGAAAAAATATCCGGATGATCCATGCTAACAGTTTCTGTGGGCGTTCTTTTGTATCTAACATACAAATCAAATCAATTACAAAATAAATTTCCTAACGAATAAATGTCTTGTATAATTTAATGCTGTTGAAATAATGATGGTACCAAGATAATGCGTCCTACCACTGTAATACAATATTACTTTTTAATTCAAAAATATATATTTTATAAACAATCTTCTTTATGTCTATAAACGTTTCCTTGTGTCTTTAAATGTATAAAGGGTTAGTTTAAAAAAGGAAAAACAATAAAAAAAAAAACATTTTTATTGTTTTTACTTTGTTAATTTATCCCTTTTGCATAATTACAAAATATGTTGACGTTTTTAATTTTGAAAAACATTTTATTCATCAATCCTTTATATATCCCTCACTATTTATAAAATATAGTAGCAACTATTACTAAATTTCTCTCAGTGCGGCACAAAGTTTTTCCCCCTCTTTTTATTTTATGAAAAACATTTTATCCTTTAAACTCATCTTCTTATATATACATTTCTCGGCACTGGAATTCGGAGAATTATGTAAATGCGCACGAAAGTGCTTCTCTTAAAAGACAAAGACGATTTTGATGTAAGAAAGAAACAAAAAGGTGAAAACGACAAAAAGATTTCATAAATGCTACTAACAATATTGCGGTATCAAATCAGTCTTCAATATTAGATCCTAATGTATCTTTCATGTGCAGTTTGCGCGAAACAGAAGAATTGTTCGGAAAACATGACTTTTCATGGAAAATGTTCCGTCTATCGGGAAACATTCCTTTCAAGGGCGAATGATTTTTTGATAATTGATGATGAATAACATTGTAAATGCAATGTAAAATTCGAAACAAATATTTAATATGAAGTACTTTTCAATTTCATTTTAAAATCGATTTGGTTATTATACATTTTTTACTGCGATTACAATATTTTTTTCATTTCTAAGATACACAATTTTTATAAATTAATTTAGAATACAGCAGAAAAATATGAAAACGCAACACTTCATTAAATTAGATGACGTGCGTAAACAAATGATTCAATGTTTCTGATGAAAAAGTTGTATTTAATTAATGAACTTGTCTCATGGAATAATGAATAATAAAAAAAAGCTGCACCGCGACTGTGACCAATAACATTTTTCTTTTCTATTACAAATTATATACCGTAATATAATAATAAGTACGCCTACGTAATCCGTTTGTAAACTTAAAACGAACGATACGATATGAAAACGCACCTTTTTGCTGCCAACGTCATTTTATTCTATCATTTACTTTGAAACAATTGCGTTCACGCGTAAAGAAATAATAACGATGCATTGCAAAAATATGGCTTGTGTGCAGTAACACGCCCAACAAACTTTATTCACTATTCGCCACCTACGTACTTTGCGGTCACATACATTTTTAATTCTTTTAAAAAATTTATTTGAACAAAGAAGAATAGGGGAAAAACGTTAATTTAAAGAGACCAAACTTTGAAAGTCACAACACACCACGCTACGTTTTTATCTTGAATAAACTTTCATAATAAATCACGATTGATATTGGAGTTATCAGAAAATTATTAAAGTTTTATTACGTTTTTTTTTTTAGTTCCTCAAAACTGAGGTACAAAAAGTATATTAATTTTCTGAAATTTTGTGTTGTTTACGGCAAAGATTCGAAACGTTGATTTATATTTACAACATTATTTAAACTAAATTAATATTTCATTTGATTTTTCAATTCAGTGCATAAATTGTTACTAATGAATCAGCATGAAGTACTGATTTTTATAGTAATTTATTTAAATTCTAAAATTTACACTAAAAAGTAGTTAAAAATGTTATACTGACACGAATCGCGACCTTGCAACCACATAGGAATGTTCTATAATGTAAAATATTGATTGAACGGGCCAATTTTCTTTCTCCAGTAGTATTACCCTATATTTGACGATACTATAGATACCATTCGATATTTACGGGTTAAATGCCGAAAAGTAATTAATTTGAAAACATCCAAGAAACACTCTAACATAAACTACAACATAATGAGTTTAATTACAAAAGAACATTGCAATTAACTTTACATCATGGTCAGTAGTACTACCCTATATTTGACGATACTATTGATACCAATTGATGACCAGCGGACTAAACAACGATAGGTAATTAATTTTAAAACGTCCAAAAGTATTCTAACACATACATTATCAGTTCAATTAGAAAACATCTGAGAACATCTGAGAACATCTGAGAAAAACTGAAATAAACTAAAGCCTAATGAATTCGCTTACGAAAATGCAACTGACCCTACACCATAATCAGTAGTATAACTCTATATTTGACGATACTATTGATACAATTTAATGACCACTTGAATTTCAAACCATCCAAAAGCATTCCAACATAAACATTACGAGTTGAAATACAAAAATGAAATCATTGCAACTGACACCACGTCATGACTAAACTGGTCATGGCATTTCAGAAAAAAATATCAATTTACAACGATGTTTATCTTCTTGCCGCGCGTATATTGTCAAGTGGAATCGAAATTGAATTTCATGAAATTCTGCCGTGAAATAACGAACAGATTGCGACCGCGGAGCGCGGATAAAGACAACGCCAAATGGAAAAGACAAAAAGATTCGGAATTAAGATTCAATTAAATTACGCGAGACTTGTCGCGTCTGATTGCATTCCTCTGTTCGATGCCTCTGCCATTTTCTATTTCCTTTTATCAATTTTTTATCTCCTCCCCGGCGCTTGTTCCCTTTTGTAGCAATTCGTTTCCACGCTATATTAACTCGCTTCGCTCATTTTCCGCGAACTTGTTATAACTTGGCATGTCCTGGCTCCAAGTAGACTGTGATATATAACGTTTCACACATAAATTAAATTTGCCATCCGCGAAAATTCGGTCGGAATTCGGCTGACAGAAATGAAAGAGCGGGGTCTTAAAATGTCTTCAATACCCGGTGCTAATATCTTATCAGAATTTGTAAAATTGCGACGCAAAAAGCATCGCGGGGATTTCGCCCGAGGTGGAATTTTTAATTCATTTAGTATTAACGGTAAAATGATGAATCCAATTTTATGTAACTCTGTACTGGGAAACGTTTTGCCTCAATACGCTGCTAATTATTAAAACAAAAAATGCAGGACGAAATTGTGTTGATAAAAAATTTAAAGCGAAATGTGAAGCGAGAACATTAAAAGAGATAAATGTGCACTCTCTGTTGTTACAAAAAAAAACAACTGTCATAAACATTTTTTATCATTTCAAAAATTAGGAATTAAATCAGAAAAATGAGGTTTATTAACACGAAAATAATACTGAACTGACATAATGCTGTTAAAAATTATAATAAAATTAAAAGAAAAATTATTGAACCATCGTATTATTGCCTATATTTCATTGTGTATTATTTGGTTTTAACTTTAGATTTAAAATATTAATTCGTTAGTTTCATTTTATCTTAATTTTAATTAAATTTTGTAAATAAATAAAATAAATATATAAAGTTTTTAAACGTTTATAATTACAATATAATAATAGTAATTAATAGTATATTTTTGCGAAGGAGCAAAAGTTGATGACGTTACGAGTGTGAGTTTTGTAGAACGAGGCGAAACTGAGGTGAAACCGAGTTTTAGAAATCACACTCATATCGTCAACTTTGCCCCACGATTGCAAACGATATTTTTTTGCAACTTCAGCACTTGAAAATCAACTTTTGGTGCAAGATTACATAACCAAAAATGCACCATATTGGAATTGTAGTAAAAGCAAAGTGCCCGGGACAAAAAGTTAGATTTTAAGTCGTAGGATCTAACTTTTTATCCCAAGGAACTTTGTTTTTATCCCAGTTATACTATAACGCATTTCAGGTTCTGTGAACGCACGATGAAAGTTAGATTTTAAGTGGCGGTGTTGTAAAAAAAAAGTATTTTCTATGCTATATACTTATGAAATTTCGCATCAAAAATTACTTTTATGATTTTATCTAATGTTTAAAATGTATCATCTGTCTGTCAAATAAAAATATAAAATAAAAAAGTATTACTGTAAATTAAATATATCTAATTATTTTAAAATATAATAGTTAAATATTCGATATCGTTCATGACGGTATTTTTGCAATCAATAACAAAATGGTCAGATTTGTAAATCCGAGTACACATTGTCTATATTAATAGCGTCGTAATAAAAATGCACGAAAGTCATAAAAATTCTATTTAATTCAACAAAACCCTACTGTAAAGTTTAACTGTTTTTGCATCTGCGCACAAATAAAACTAACGAGCTCTTGGCTTTCAAAATCATCATAGCGCCACATAGTCAACTTTCCTTTTTCCATTTTAATTATTCTTAAAATTTTCTGCCACTAAATGCCTTTCATTGGTCGAAAAATATAAAAGTAATTTTATCCTTTAAAATATCTTTATTAAAATAATTATTTAATTATATTATTTGTTAAATTAATGATACAATAATGATAATAATAATAATCTTATACATTATTTTTTCAACAATTACATTACTTTTCCCTTTAAACACATGATGTGCACAATAATTTTATTCTATTGCTCAATTGTTTTATTCTATTACAATTGCTATTACTCTAATTGTTTTCCTATTTGAAACCGATCTGGTCAGTTCGATTGAAACTCTAAATAGGGTCTAGTCAACTCTCTAATTGGCCTAATTGTAACCTCTAATGAAAACCGATTCAGTCGTTAAATCAGTTATACCGTTGAATTTACCGAAATATGAGTAAAGGTATATTTGTACGCCAAAATCTTATTATCATTGTTATCAACACCGCAACCTAATAAAGTGGCTGAAATCCGAGCACTCTTCAAGATGGTAATTGAAACCACAAATTTCTCAGGCAATCTTACACGTTTCAAATGACTCCCCAAGAATTCCCAACGATAATCCCCGGAAATCCAAATACTCAATTACATTTTAATACTTGTTCAGATGACGACGTCACCAATGAAATTCAAACCACAATTGGGCGAGATTGAATCATCGAATTGAGACGAGATATAACTTTAATTGGCCGGCCAAACTTCACAATGAACATAGTTCGTTATGAAATTAAAACAGCCTCCATTGAATTCTGTGACAATTAATTGTAAGGCCTGATCAAAATATACAGTTGCGCATACCGACAGGAAAAAGAAAGCATGATTATTTAAAATATACCCAGGTCAAAACCTACAATCAGCCTAACTTAGAGGAATAAAAGGTGCCACCGTAAAAATGAAAAGTTGAGGAAAAAGAAACAATAGAAAAGAAGTATAACCCGATAAAAGGCCATTTAAATTTCAATTCCAACAACTAATATCGCGTTTCAACTGAATTAGCTGAATTACAGTGATTAAGTGGCGTTTAAGTTGGCGGACTAAAAATAAAAAAGAGGGGGGGAAAGGAGGCGCCGACGCAAACGCGAGGCCCGAGGCGACGCTGCGTTATCCGCGCGCATCTTGGCCCCGTAATTCGATTTGTCTCGCGAAGATGCGCTCGTGATTTTGCTCCGAAAACGACTGCTCGTCCGGGTGAGTTAATAACGAGCGACGCTGAAAGGTAAATGTCATTATTTACGAAGCGATAATCGGCCGTAGCTGCGAGCCATTATTATGACGCAATCAAGCGCCGATGCAATTAAATAGCCGACTTAAGATTACTCGCGAGAGTAATGCCTTTCGAGTACGCGCGCGCGAGAGAGCGCGCGAACCGTCCACCCGAAGCGGAAATAAAAACATGTTTCGATTAATTTTTACTGCCGTGCACTATAAAAGTTGCGAGTCATTACAAAAGGTTGTAACTTTTCCATCCCCGTTTTCGCCCCCTGTCGTTCCTTTTAGCAGTCAACCCCCCTCCCCTCATCTAAGCCCCC
>JABFPN010003406.1:0-18238 GCA_022817305.1 Leptoteleia sp. ZL-2020
TCTCCCCCCCCCCCCCACCAACCCCCTTCCCAACTCGACTCGCTCGATCCCCGCGTGACGATTAATGTCGTCGCTGCGACGAGATAATTTTAACCGAAGTTTGCAAAAAGTCGGCGCGCTGGTATCACACGCTTTTACACGTGGTCCACTTCCGAAACGTGCGATCCAGCACGTATGCACCATCGGAGCCATTACAGCTCGGCCCATTAAGCGACGCGCCACCCGACGGGGCGCCCAACGATCATCGATATATCTGCGCGCGGGGTCGAATGGCAAATGCCATTTTTCCTCGCTTTTCCTCGCTTTTCTTGTGCACACTTTTTGCATCATTTCTGACAATTTTGCGCGATGATGCAAAAAGAGAAAAGAAAAGATGGAAAAACTAGTTAAAGATAATTTATATTATAAGTTTTATATGTATACTTTTTAATATATATAATATATTATATTATATTTAGGATAATGTTATATATATATGGAAATGAAACGTATATTTATAGAACCTAAAAAATATACGTGTAGCACATTTTGAGGATATTTTGCGATTTCGAGGATGTATCTATTACTTATTACTCACTTATAACTCATAACTTACAAAACGTAATGAAACCCGAAGAAGTCATGCATCTCTCGTATGGTTCACAGACACTTTTTTATGCATTCCCTATATTTAAACCACCTTTAAAACAACCATAAAACCTTGTTTACTAAAACTTTACTGTCACCTAAATCTAACATCTTACTCTAATCAAATTTTTGGATAGGACGAAGGTTCAAACCTCACCATTGGCATTACTTAACTTAATAATTTTTCGACTTTACTAGATTGTTCCATAAAATAAAATATGTAACGACTAAAAACAATTTCTAATCGATATTTTTTTTCCCTATTCCAAGTCATATTTATTGAAGTAATACCGTTTATGAGGGTCCTAACGAGATTAAACCTCTTTTTCTTTTTTAATCGTTTCGGCTTCTCAATGTCAAATATTTGAAGCAAACTGCGCCGTCTTAGTTTGCATCGATTTAATACACCCGCTAATAAGCAAACAAACATTTGTACGACGTTTGTCAAACACGAGAGCACGCCCTTTTTCATCGACTTTAATGCCTCGGGTACATATCAGCCGGCGAGGTTACGCAATAAAGCCGAACTTGAATTCTATTTCGGATGAAAAAAGATTTTGATAATGACGAATTGGCATCAGGTGTTGATGATAAATTTTCGCGATATTTTCCTTTTTTCTTCCATTCCTTCATTCCTCCCCCCCCCTCCCCCGTTCCTCCCCTCGCGCGTACTATAAAACAGTAATAAATCAAAACACGTTTGATTTATTACCGCCGAGATAAATAACTCGCGAGTCAAGTGACAAAAAACTGTATATTTTTTTTGAATTTGTTGAATAAAAGATGCAATTTTTTAAACCAACCAACGTTAAGAGAGGAAAATTGATGGTTAGTGCGCGACGTTTATGATTGTTTTGTTTTGTATTTTTTTCACTGTTATTAAACTACGTTTGTTTGTATGCTACAGAAAAATGAAACCTTTTCCAAATATCAAAATACAAACAAACTTATTATTATTATTTATATTATTATGCCCTTTGGAGGGAAAGTGGAAGGAGAAACAAATAACTCCTACCACTTAAATAGAAAAATGTGTTGATTCGATTAATCAATAACAAATAAATGGCTTGAATGGTACTGAATTTCACCAACGGCCAATCAACCAGAACCAACCAACCAACCAATGCCCTTTGGATGTCAATAAACAATATTATTGGTTTTTATCTCATTATTTTAATGAATCTGACGTCTTCAAATTATTAACATCCCTAGTAAAGATGAACCACATGTGGTCCAAATATGAGGTTCCATAACAATTTCATATAAGGAAATCAAAAATTCATACATGGACATATATGTTTTTCCTTAAAAAATAATGTTTGTAAACACATGTAAGGACAAATCAACGAGACAAAAACAATAATATTGTTTGTTGACATCCAAAGGACAGAAGAATGGATGTAAATACCAAACAAAAACATAGTTTGTTTACCATTTTGT
Organism: Leptoteleia sp. ZL-2020; assembly: GCA_022817305.1. Taxonomy (NCBI): domain Eukaryota; kingdom Metazoa; phylum Arthropoda; class Insecta; order Hymenoptera; family Scelionidae; genus Leptoteleia; species Leptoteleia sp. ZL-2020. The sequence goes on from JABFPN010003406.1 coordinate 2,068, forward strand.
ATTTCGAAATTGTTTCGTTTTTCAGTGCCATGGATTTGTTATAATTTTTCATTATTAGCATTTTCCTTAGCCAATCATTTACATCGCCTTAGTCGCTTTATTTATTTACGTTCACTTCTTGTTTATGTTATTGTTTACACAAAAAGTTGTTTACTTTTGCGCTTGGATACACTCAGCGCTGTTATTCGAGGTAATTACGAGATTCGAGGGTTGATTCAATTTAATCTCGTTTGCGTGTAGCGTCAAATTTCTGAAACTTGAATCTGGAATGTTAATCGACGTACTAACGTCCATTGCAAACATTTGTAAAAAAGATTTGCAACGCTTTGTAAAAGCGTCTCGACGGCACTGGCGCCACTAATCTTCCTGGCCTATAGCCAGATTATATAAAATTCGAATGAAAAATTCATCGTTCTTGGAATTACATTTTTTTACGCGGAAGTAATGGATCCTGCGGCGCGCGCTCATGTGGACCAGGAAAATCACCAACCGGCAAATTATAATCGTTTAAATATGACGAAAAAAAAACTATTTAAATTCTTCCCTTTAGCATAATAAAGAGGCAGTAATAACTAAAAATTATTTTTTTAGTTATGAAACTTCTTTTTTTAGTTTTTGTTTTAATTTATTTCCATGTAAGGCAATCAAAAATTCATATATGAACCATATATATTTTTCCATAATCCTTATATGGACCACATATGTTTTTCCTTCATCCTTATATGGACCATATATGTTTTTCCTTAATATGTAAATTTTTCCTTTCCTTATATGTAATTTTAAAAACATATGGACCATATATGCTTCATTGTTACGAGGGTTGTTTCTAAATTTGCAATTTATATTCCTTTATCTACATTTCGAATTTATATTTGATATTTATATTCGTAAATATTTGTTTATTTATATTATTTACTTGTTTACAGCACACACCTTTCTGTCAGTTTGTTTTTTATCCTCGTTTTTTAATTAATTATTAATATATAATAATTTATATATTATTGCTCCGTATAATATTATTTATATTGCCAGTAATATTCTGCGATAAAAACAGAAAAATAATAAGAAAAATGTATGAACGTCACAATACATAATTGATATGAAAACATACAAAAGCAATTCATTCGCAAGGATTTGATCTTAGGGTCCCTGAAAAATGTATAGGCTTCGAAAAAATTTCGTGAAAGTTGAGAGGCGAAAGAAAAAGTCGCGGCAATCTTATCTTCAATTTTGAAACAACAAACTTTGTCGGTCATAAATAAAAAAAAAATGACACCGCGGCAAGTTTTGAACTCGGGGACGATGAAATTTGAGGAGAACAGTTGGCGGTGACCTATTTGCGCTGTTTATTGGCTTTTATCGTCTATGATTTATACATTCCTTTGAATAAGCTGCAAGTTTATGTTATCTATTTACGGTAACGTCCGAAAATTGTAACAGATGGATCAAGTTTGGCATAGTTAAACGATATTCAAGCCATTTGCCGGGAAACTTTGCGCAGTAATTCATGCGATACGAAAAATATTGCCGCGCAGTTGTTAAGCTGGTTCGCGCGAGCTCTTTTATTTCGTGACAGAAATAAGCAGTAGTTTATACGAAGGCTTAGTAAAAATGAAACATATACGGTCCAATAATATTTTAACAATTAAAAAAAAATAAATAAAAATTAATAAAAATAAAAAAATAAGGAAATAAAAAATTCATACAAACATGTTTTTCCTTCATCCATATATGGTCGATATATGACAATAATTGATATAATATTCTAGCTATATATGCATTTAATATATATCGACCATATATGGACATTTACTAGACAGGGTTTGATGGAAAAAGCGAAACAAATTGTGATACCATGACAGAGTAGCCCGAAACCTACTTTTTTATTACGCCCCTGTAAAAACGACGTTGCACTCTCGGTCCAAAAACATTTATTTACCCTATGTAATCCCAAGAAATGCACTACTTTGCCATATTGATCAACCATCTGACCCATTTTGGTCCAAAAACAACGCTTTATCCGACGGGAAAGTCATTTTTATTGTTGTTATTATTATTTTAGATTCGGTAGATTGAGAGAAATTTATTGACAATTGTGTTACAATAGTTTATATAGAAGTCAGGGATATGCATGCATTTATAGAATTGAAAAATTTAGGCCATTCCCATTTCATATTGACACTAAGGTTCAACGAAGACGAATACTTTCGTAAGCGACTGCGTGGAGTGGTGGTAAAGCGCGCAGTTCATGACTGTGAGGTAACGAGTTCAATTCCTTCATGACACTTTTTTCTTATACGTTATTAAAATATATTTCATAATCCTTATCACATAATGTATGAAATACTATTAAAGGACATGTGTCCCAGATTTATATTAAAACATTTCACCATCTAATCTCAACAATTTTATTAGAAAATTAATTGCACCAAACAAATTAATAAAAAAAGAAGTACCCACTGAGTTTTCCTGATGTTTCCCATAGAATAATCTAATGATTAGTTTTTTAACACAATTGCAAAAAGGGGGTTCAATACCCACTGCCAAATTTTTCCTTTGAATTCCCAATTACCGTTTCCCGTTATAAAATTTTCCACTTTAACGTTATTCTTTGTAACTCTATTCGTTCTTTATATATATATATATATATATATCATCCTTTTTCCACGAATATATGCTTTCCATCATATTTTGTTATAAATTTAAAAAAGTTCAAAGTTCGAGTCCGACATTCGTCGTTTACTCTTCTGACATACACGTTAATTGAGTTCGACGGTTTACACAGAGAAAACATAATTCATAAGATTTATTTTGTATTTATAAATACTTTTGTGCGATGGAAAAATTGTGAATATTCATTCCCGGCGGCGATTCCGCCGTTATTTATAAAAATGAGAGAAAAGAAGGAAAAAATATGAAGAAAAGGAAGCTTTATTTATAACGAAACTTAAACGTCACGTTAAGGAGCAAATTTTTCCGTTGGTTTCATAATAAAAGTCCGGATGTACGAATCGAGCTGAGTCGCGAGTTAATCGTACGTTGAACGTATCCGAAGACAATTTTTAGCGCGAGTGGGCTCGAGGGTAGCTAGACACGAGACTCGCGTCGCTTTGTACGATATATGGTCATATATGGACCTGTACATTTTTTCTTAAATCATATAGGGCCATTTAAGGTCATATATGGTTGGTATATGGTAATAATTGTTTTCAATATAAGGAATTTATTTAAACCATATACAGTTAGATATCAATTATTGCCACATAACGACCATGTATATCCATATATGGTCATATATATATGTATATTAAGAAAAAACATATATGTCCAGATATGTTTCATTATTACTGGGGCATATATGTTGATTTTTCATGGTATAACATATATGCAACATACATGTTGATTTTGACATGGGTCTATATATAATAAAATCATAATAAAATCCGACACTAAACGAGTTTCGCCGTGAGCGTTAAACGCAGTCAATCTCATTTAACGAGGCGAAATTTAGACGCTAGAAAAAGGTACAGATTAAAAAAAGCAACTTTAAAGCGATAAATGAAAATAAACTAAATGCGTTTACAGTTGGAAAGACGCGGAAATTTCAAAATAAAAAAAAATACAAAGATTGTTTACATTGTTTTTTGCGAACGTTCTACTAAACGTCTCTATTAAAAGGAATTAAATTTAAAAATCCACCCACGTATCAAGTTAAAAAGGGATATTTTTTCGAATTTTGAAAGTAGTGAAAATAAAAAAGCGGTTTTCGTATTGAAAATTTACTTTGCGTTCGGATTAAATAACTATAAGATTACACGGTGTTTAAATTTAGTAATTATATCGTGTTGTAATTGCGTGAATCATTGATGAAATCCAGAGATTTTATTTAAACTAATTGTCCATCGTTCAAGTACAAAACAAATAATATCATTAAAGTGAAAAACCTTTTCGAAAATGGTCGATTAAAAGCATATTATGAAGGAATAACAGTTCCGACGGTAGTGTACTGTCTTAGGTGCTGATTTATTTAACGACCCGTTGTAATTAAAAACATTTCAAACACTTGTTTATAATACAAACTACGGCATGAAGAAATTAAAACAAGAATCGATCCATTAAATCTTCTTATTTCCTATGTTTTTTGGTACACTGAATATAAATTATTAGTAATTGCTGATATATTTTATAAAAACTCGAGCATATGTGTAAGCATGTATAGTATTTTATAGAAATATAGTAGAATCCATAAAATAGATATTAAAGGGGTTAAAAAAATGTGACCAAGGAATTGAACCCGTATTTCAAAGTTACAAGTCACGTGCTTTACCACCACTCCACTCCGTAGCTTAGTAAAATACTGGTCTTTGTCAAACTTTAGTGGCAATGTCAGAAGGGCGTGGCCTAGATTTTTCTTTAATTTCGCTAGTTTCATTAATTTCACTAGTTTCGTTAGTTTCATTAATTTCGCTAGTTTTTCTGTTTTCATTAATTTCGCTAGTTTCATTAGTTTTTTCAGATTCGTTAGTCTTCTTAGTCTTGTAAACACATTTAATCACCTTAAAAATGAAATGTATTGGTAGCCCTTAGGGGTACCAACATAGTTCACTGTCGCGGTGAGTTAAATATCGTACTTAACTCGAACTAAAGTGGTTTCAAGTTGGTAATCTTCGTCTTTGACTTAGATTGCCAACTTAAAACTCGAAAAAAATTGTTTCAGGTTGGTAGCACTTCGTCTTTGACTAGAAGTTGATGGGTTACCAACTTAAAATCACTTTTTTCCCCGTCAAGTAATATACTATTACGCAATAGTATGATAAAATGCTATGCCATATTATAGATAATACTATAAATGTCAGCATAATAAAAGGAAATTCTAAAAATCAATATTACGCTTCGCGAATGTGCGAATAACAACGCGTAATTACGCGATAACCAGATAACAAACGACTCCCGTCGACGTGCATAATTCATCGTTATGCGTGCTTTAGTAAGACGAACGTCTTCCTATTATGAGCAGCGCGTCTATTTCACCCCCCCCCCCCTCCATTCCGCCGATACAACCGCCGCCGGTTGGGCGGTAAGGGAATTTCGCCAATTAAATAATAATCGAACGCTCGAACAAGGCGGCGCTGTCGATTTACGAGCCGCTTCTCTCCCGCGGACATAACCGCCGCCTTCCCTTGACCAACTGACCCGAATTTCGCCTAATCCTTTAACGACTCGCGGGACGTCTTTCAGTTTCATCGCCGCGTATCAATAGGAAATCCCTTTCCCGCCAACTCAAATTTATAAATAACCAAATGCCGTCCAAATATACCGCGGGAGTCTCGCATTTTGGCCAATTTCACGGTACTTAACGTCGACTGGTTCTGAGATTTATTGATTACGAGTGGCTCCAGAAATCTGGTGATAAATCACTGGACGCGAAAATGTGAGGTTTCTTACCGCGTGTGGAAATATCGTCTCGCTACTTTCTTGTAACTTTTAGAAGTAATAAAGTGGTTTAAGAGGTTGGTAATACTGGGCAAAGGCGAAGAATTACCAACTTAAATGTGTAATCTAAAGAGGACTCTAGGAACTCTAGGGACTTTTATACATTACTAGTAACTTTTTTTTTTTTTAGTTTTTATCATTTAAGTTTACTTTTATGGGGAATTTGTGATTAATTTAATATTTCAAGAAATTGTCCCTTTATCCGCCGAAGGATTTTTTATGATCACAGGGAATGTATGTTTAATAAAGTTCCTTTTAATTTTAGGTTGCCTTGCAATTTGTACCCATATAATACACGTGAATTAAAATTATTTAAATTAGATCAACATTAAATAAACCCAATTTTATTGCGCTAATTAATTAACTCTTCAATTAGTATAAAATTATTATTAAATGAAATGAAATCGTCTGTTTTTTAGCACTGAAAGATGGCAGGATTTTCAAACAAAGACAATGATAATAATCGTGTAATAATTTTAATTTTAGGTTGCCTTGCAATTTGCAACCTATATCATATATGTATATAATGTATATCATATAATATTATTTATATTATTTTTTTTTCTTTTCACTTCGGTACCTTAGTAAAAATGAAAAATATATCCTTCCATATATGATTTTCTTATTTCTTTATATGAAATTGTTAAAACATATATAGACCATATGTATTTAATTTTTTCTAGGATAACGTTTAATACATTTAGATTATATTTAAAAAACAGAGATAATAAAAAGACATTCTTTTAAACATAGTTATGCTTAATTTAAATCCATTTAAGACATTCCCAATACGATTTCATTTATAAACGATAAAACAGGTTTTTTTTTATTACAAAACGACAATTAGTTTTATAATGAATCAATATCCACTGGCAATACAAAGTCGATCTAAATGTCAAAGTTGTAATAACACGCGCGCCATCTGCAATACGTGACAGATTTTTAGATATGTCATTTTAAAATAATAACAATTAAAAGGCGATTGTTTACAATTTTAGATTGAATAATGTCCGAACATTATTAAATAATCATTAGATAAGCACAAATTAGATCAGCATTAAATCAACACAATTAATTTTATTGCATTAACTACTTAATTCTTCAATTAGTATAAAACTATTATTAAATTAAATGAAATCGTCTGTTTTTTAGCATAGAAAGAAGACATGATTTTTAAACAAAGACAAAGTGATAATAATCGCGTCATAGAAGAGGAAGATAGAGAGAGAGAGAGAGAGATAGAGGTAGTCAAAATGTTATGAAGTAAATAGGACTTCCATTGTTCCAGTTTGAAATAAAATTGTAGAACGATATTTAAATTATCTTGACACTGATCTAACCATACATTCTTATCGATGATGTCAACATTCTGATTGTAAACTCTACGCAATATATTGCTAACCTAAACTCTTTTATTAATCTGACACATCACGACAATTTTACTGCAATACATTTTTTTCCATCCTCTTATTGCATCGAAGTGAACAAAGAAAAAAAGGTTTACTAGTTTGGCATGGGATTGAAAAATAGAACGTTTTCAACATGCAAAATATAAACAAACTTAATTTTCTTGTGACCTTTAAATGCATATAGGATTAATTGACATAATAAAAACAATAACAATATTTGTACACAATAATAATAATATCTGTACACAATAATAATATTTGTATACAATAACAATATTTGTTATTGTTTTTGTTTTATCAATGTGACATTTAGCGTGTTATCAAACAAGTTTGTTTACTTTTTTAATTTGAAAACTGATTTATTTTGAAATATTATTAGTTTAGCATCTTATTTCAATAAAAATTATAAAATGTAATCATTGTAATGTAATCATTAAAATTCTGAAATAGCAAAAATAATATATACCATTTTAGTAAACTGACTTAGCGACATCTAGTTGATACAACATAAACACCGCGTTCAAGATTGTCGATAACAATTTATGCAATGTGATTTATATAAACAAAGCGACAAAAATGATATTTTCATCACAAATATTTGGAATAATGGTTGCTTGATATAAATTAATTAACATAATTATTTATTTAATATGAAAACATATTATGTTTGTGGGTTAAAATTTGATTAACATTCAGAAGTCGACTATTTTATACCAATTTCTCAAAATATAATTCTCTGTCAAAAATAATGAGCTTTTCAAATTGAAATTCAGATTATTAAAACTTTAAATGCAATGGTACTGAAAAATAAAAAGTTTTCCAAATACTAAACGTAAACAAACTTTGTTTCTGTTTTGTATTTACATCCAATTCCATGCCCTTCGGTTGTAAACAAACAATATTATTGTTTCTGTTTCATTAATTTGACCTTCCATGTATTTACAAACATTGCTTTTTATAGTCTGAAATGTTCCCCAGTTCCATTTAATACGCTGGTTTTTAGGTTGTAATATACCTTCTTTTTCTCTCTCTGAGTACAGAATAACATACATCCTGTTCGTAATAAAATTTCTCGTAGTCATAAAAATAAATATTCTTCGCCCAAAGCAACGTTGCTCTTGCAATAATCGGAATTAATTGTATCAAATTGTTAAGCGAGAAAAAAAGTCCATTTATTATTAGAATAACCCGGTTAAAATAAGTACACATTTTTTTTGCAGCGAAGTAAATCCCCATTTCCCTCAGCCCACGCGTGATTTATTATTTATACAACAAATTTATGGCTATCTTTACTTTTAGATACACTGTCGGTGGCTTCAATTAACGCAAGGTACATCATTCAAAGTGATTAATGATCCACGTATGAAATTTTCTGCGCGATTACTTCGCGCCAGCGACACGTTTAGGAAAATGTCAACATCCTGACATTTAATTTTATGAAAGCAACTGACAGGTACACACATACACACGTTAATACTGACATAGGTTTTCTTGACACGCCGCTGCCCACCATGCGCCGCGCTGGAAAGTCTTTTGTTCTTTCTAGCAATATAATTAAACGCGATCGAAAAATGTATTTCTGACAATTTATCGTTTTTCTTGTCTGGGAAACACTTCCAACGTCAAATTATTCATCCAATTTATCATTGGCATTGTCAATTTAGAAAATTGATCTAACTCGATAATTTTCAGAAAATTGTCAAGTTTTGTTCCGAATTATATCAGTAGTAAAAATTAAATATACATGGTCCATATATATTTTAATAATTTTATATAAGAAAATACAAAGTTCATGCATGAACTTTGTCATATTCATGGTCCATTGTGGCTGATATATGTAGGGAAAGAAAAGATTAATGGAAATTGACACTGTTAGTAAACTTGGCCTTGTTTATATAGTTCAAAAAGTTGAAAAATTACTGTCTCAATTTAGTAAAAAGTGTTTTTTTTTTTTTACTAATAGAATGTTTTTAAAAAGCAAAATATAAACAAACTTTGTTTTTGTTTTGTATTTACATCGAGTCTTATGTCCTTTGGATGCAAACAAACAATATTATTGTTTTTATTTTATTAATTTCAACTTCCAAATATATACAAATATTGTTTCTTTAAGTGATCAAATTAAAAAAATGTTTCGTTCTTCAGTTCCATTTTTTTCTAGGGAATTATTTTAACTTTTGCCTCGTTTTAATTCTCGCGTAGTAATTTTTGTATGTTAAAGTAAATATATATATTTAACTAAAATAAAGTAGAAAATATTGTAATATATTTTGAAATGATAATTAGTCATATTTTAATAATTATAAACACTTTAAATGATGTTGACTTTTTCAACTTTGCCAATTTTCTCGTCAGAAAGCTTTATTTCTTCGCTCGTACGCAATTTTATTTAACCAAGATTAACTTAATGAAACAAAAATGTTTGAAATACGATAAATGAATGGCGCGGCAATAAAAGTTGCGTCGCTCGCTATCGTTTCGGCGCTCGCTTTATTCGCGTTATTTAAAATTAAAAAGCATTTTTATTTCGCTGAAATGCCCACGAAAATTGACAGATAATAGATAAAGAATGCGCGAGGCTTTAAGATAATGAAGATGAAACCGTAGCCGGGCGTAATAGCGTTATTTTAATTATTTCGCATTAATCTCCAATTTATCAAAAAAGTAATTAATAACCAAAACGGCGCGCCAAAATCTGTTGAAAATTTCAAAACAAATCCTCTTAAACGACTTTCGATAATATTTATATACAGTTAAAAAGTTTATCAATATTATTAATATTATTATTGCAAAATGAATTTAAAGCCATTCGAGTTTTTTTCTAGCTTTTTTATGGATTTAAGACCCACTTATACTTGAACAAATTAAACTAATTTCGTTTCCAGTATTTCAATGAAATTATTATTATTACTTTAAAGGTGCGTGTATGTTTTAATTTCATCCTGTACTATCATAGAAAAAAAGTAAATTGTAAAAAGTGTTTTATATCAAATTTGAGTGAAATTGGATAACAATAAAAGTTAAAAGTCAAAATTTGAAGCAGTGATTAAATTCCTGATACAGGAATCCAATTTTTTTAGACTGGAAACTAAAATAAAATATTAAAACTGAAAACCCGGTTTTGTCAGAGTACCCCAGTAAAAATGAAACGTATATGGTCCATATATAAGTTTTAACAATTTCATATAAGGAAATAAAAAGGTTTACGCAAAAGATATGGACATATATGGTCGATAAATGGCAATAATTGATATAATCAGGTCAAATTAACGAAATAAAAACATTAATATTGTTTATTTACATCCAAATGAAATTGTTAAAACATATATGGACCACGTATGGACTAATATTTCATAAAGGCGCGCATTTTATATAAATTTTATCATACGATATTAAAGGAAATAATAAAGCTGCGCACCAAATCCCTTGGTTATTTTAAAATATAGTAACAACTACTAATAAATGTCTCTCCAGTGTACATTGAAAGAACAAGTCGAAAAATAATCTTTCGATTGGTGCATTGTCAGATATATTGTTAATACAGGTCGAATTGGAAACTTGCAATAAATATTGTCGAGCGGCAATTACGTCCCTTATCGCGGGATATTAAAGCCCCAGTTCTTATTTATTTTAGGGTCATGTCGACTCTTTTTAATTTTTCCCAATAGAAAATTGTAGCGGCTCGAAAAAATCGAACACTACTCTGAAAAGGGTCTCGGCACAAAAGTTTTCAAAGAAGCTCATTTCCGCGTTACGATTTCAAAATCCGCCGATATTCGAGTCCGCGCGAAATTCGCTCGTTTTATTCGTCGAAAAAGGGAAGCTGAGAGGGAAAAGATAAAAAGAATCGATCAATTAAAAAGAAAAAAGAAAAAAAAAATGATTGCATACTAAATGAAGTTTCTTTCGGTAATTAATGCAAAAATAAAAAAAAAATAAATTGCAAAAAATAACGGCGGACGTGAAATCGCAAATCTCGTAATATTCTTAATGAAAATTGCTCGAATCGAGGCGCAGTCGATAGATGTCGCTTTAAACGCGATGGGACATTAAATCAAAATATATTGTACCGAGACATTGCGGCGCGTTTTATCAAGTCCGCGAAGGAAGACCCCGGGAAAACAACGTCGGCGCAAATTTATTGCGCCATCTTGCTGCATATTCCGTTGGATTTTACGGGCACTGATTTAAGGAGCCCCCAATAATTTATGTACACCTTAAGAGAAGATTTGCGAGAATCGAAATATTGATCCGGGAAGACGGATTTCGTACATTTGTTTTATTTACGAAATTGTTCCAACCCCGGAACTTGATTGGTTGCATCGTTCTTTGTTTAAGCGCATTCAAATTTCCCGCCAATATTTTTATTTTTTGAATATAACCGTTATAACCGTTAATAAAATTAATTTTAAATATAGCAAAGTAAATTTTGATTATTTCGGTGACGTTTTAACGTACTTCTTAGGAATTGCGTTAACATTTACATTTTGGCGGGAAATTTAAAACGTCTCTCAGTACGTAATTTGTAAGAAATTACGACAAATTTGAAATTATTGCAGATTAATTCGAGTAGTTTTCAAGTAAAATCATTTATTGTGAAATTGTGTTAATTTTATTTATAACGGCTTTTAATTTAAATATGTCCAGTAGTTTTAATTATTTCCTCCTTAGCCGTAATGAATATAATAGGTGGGTTGTTTGCAACACAAACAGTATTTCAATTATATTTTACGATATAATTTAGGATTAAGCGCGTTGCAGTAAGTTTGGCCGTTAATTAGTTAGATTGCATTCTCGTGTAATCATATTTTTCATTTGTTCGATGAAAAAACCGATTTATTGATCATCGCCGGAACACACAAATTTTCATGGTATTTATTTAATGCGAATATTGCTATTAAATTTGATATCGAAGTGGTATTTAAATAAAGGAATTGTTTATTCGTTTCTTTGAAACGATGTAGGTCAAAGATAGATATTTATAATACAGGGAACATTTTGAAATTTTTAATTAAAGAACATTATTTCGTTCCCATTCTTTCATTTAGATGTATAATAGTCGAGCGATCGATTAATTATCAAGACAACTAATTAAATTTATTTTATTTAACAAAAAGCTAGTCATTTAAGTTAATATGAATTAATAATGGAAATAAAAGTTTTATATTCTTTTTCTTTTTAACTTTGAAATTGACGTACGATGACGGGATATAGTTTCAAAAATAAAATTGTGTGATAGTGATTATTTAAATTAAGTAAATTAGTCGTATATTTCCAAGTTGGAAATTCGATAACTTTAATAATATCGTAATATTTCGACGATTGGTCTTCCAAGTCAATTAAGTTATATTAATTTATTAAAAGTTTGCAATCCATTAGTAACATTTTTAAACTGAAACTTTTAACTTTCTTTATAAATACTAACAAAAAAATTTTTAATTGAAAAAAAGAATTGACATAGCTACATATAGAAATATGATACTAATTAGCAAAAAAGGCAAGTAATAGAAATAACAAAATGGAAATTTAATTTGTATTGGTTTCTAAATCATTAAATTTTTGTGAAGTAATGTTATTAGAAACTTATTGTGTGCAATGAATGTCCATTAAATTTCCTAACAAATGTTGCATAGAATTATATAGATGTTTAAATATTCTTAAATTCGATAAATTAATAATTTTTTTATAAAATCTAACACATTTATGAAGTGATAATTAATTCAGTCATTAAATATACACTAAGAGAATTTGTTTCGTAGATACTTTTACATTTTAAAATAATTCGGGGATATGTATGCATTTGTAAATATTCCTTAAAATATGATTTAATAAAATTTATAAAATATTCTATAAAAAAGAAATAAATAAATAAAAAAGAATCTCCGTTTTTTACAGCGCAAGATAAACGATATCAGTGCGATATTTTATCGATATTCTTTTGTAATATTTGTTTAATAATCACTCACCGACACGATCATCGTTGCGTCACTGCTTCACTGCGGCACTTCGTCAAAACGATACCACGACTTCTAGTAGCAAAGAATATTATAAAATATTTCAGAGATATTTTCCAACGATATTTCTAAATCCGTCTCCAGAAATATTTGTAAAATGTTTCTGGAATATAAAAAAAAGTATCAATTTCCAATACACTATGAATATTTCCGAATTTAAACACTCAACTATTTCTACGTTATATTTAATTATTCTTAGAATGTAGTAAAAATATTCTTTGCTAATAGAGAACATGACACGGTCACGTAGATTCGTAATTAGAAACAAATTATTTTCACACTTTTATAACTCGGCGAAGGCTGTTTGTCAAAATTGACTTTGGAGAACCTTCACTGGAACAACCTTTGGAACAATATATTGTTGATGGTTAACTTCGGAATCGATTATGCGCACAGTTACTCGCGGTTCAATATTAAGAGGTTTTTGCAAGGCTGATTGCAATTATTAATCGAACTAACTGGAACTTAATAACTGGACAATTTGACTTTCTGAATGATTTGGGTTATTGAGAGAACTTGTACTATAATAGGTGTACCATCAGGCACTGGCTTCAAAACTAACTAAATGACTTACGATTTGGTCATCATTTTATATATTCACTTTTGATGCGTTACGTGCATCAAAAGTGCGCTTAATGAGGTTCAACGTTCAATTTATTTCGGGCAAATTGAATTGTTTTTATTCGTGATTTCGAAAGTGCCACGTTTCGGGAAAGTTGGCTTTTTTTTCTGGTCGATCACGATGGAACTGAAGAATGAAACGTTTTTAAAATTGAGCATGGAAATAAATAATGTTTGTAAACACATGGAAGGTCAAATTAAGGAAATAAAAACAATAATATTGTTTGTTTACATCCAAAGGACAAAAGAATGAATGTAAATACAAAACAAAAACAATGTCTATTTACATGTTGTATTTGGAAAACGTTTCATTTTCTAGTACCATTCGATCACGTAATTTTGACAATGACAAGTTATCGAAAACAATTCATTTAATTCTAGGTTTATCAGGAGGGAGATCCCCCCGTGAATTATTATTAAATATAATAAACAACCGCTAATAAATTGCCCCCAGGTTGAGCAGTAATTTTTCAGAATCACTAAATTCAATCCACATAAAAACCCTGACAAATTATTATTAGTAAAAAAAAAAAGGAAATAAAGGGACAATCTTTTCCAATAACTGTCCATTCAATTCCCTAGCGAAGGTTGCATAAACTCGTTTTCGAGCTTTCAATATCCTTGAATTCGACCAAATAATAACAAAATCAATTTGGAGTGTCGCGCTTGAAGAATCGCCTTTTTCCCCCCAGACGTCGGACGAAGACGAACAACGCCGTCGACGTTTGGCCACTTATGAAGTGCAAAGTAAAGGAAACTAAGACGTAGCGCGCGTGGTTTCCGCGATCGGTCAAATGAGCCAACTTTTCGCCCGCTAATCCCCCGGGCTCGATCGCTCGATTAAAGCCCCGGAGTGCAACGGAGCGATTAAGCGTACGTGCGGGTTGGAAAGAGACGGAAGTAACGTACCTTGAGGGAAGCCATGTCGGACACGGATCGATGCGTTTGAATAGTTTCCAATTGGTCTAGGCACCAGTCCAATTCCTCCATCGTTTCCACCGCGAGTTTCATGTAGGGTTCTTCTGCAAAAATAAAAGTGCCCATTGAATAGGGTTTTTTTTTCTCCTTTTTTTTTCTCTTTTTTATTTTCGGGACCACGACCGAAACCACGTCGGTCGCGGGAATTTCGTTACTCGACGAAATTCGTCAATTGTTAACAATCATCGACAAAGCCGTTACCTCCTGGAGCCAAGTTCCGCGCCTGGGGCGTGCTACTGCCTTGCGCGCCGCTACTCCTCCTCGATCTGAAAGTCAAATTCACTCGTATTAGTGCATGTAGAGAATTCTATTAAACCGGGGAGATTTCACGCGATTTTATTGACGAAAAAATGTAGAGTTCGCGCGGAAAAAGTTAGTTTGGATATTATCCGGAAACACAATCTGGGAAGAAGTGTCCTGGAAGTGTCCTGGAAGTGATCTGGAAATCGTCTGGAAATAGGTGCTGGTGCAGTAGAGGCTCCAGGATATATCCAGGAGTCCTGTAATCTCAAAAACGGCTGAATCGTCCAGTACGCCGGTAGGTGGCGCTGGTGACGGGTTTCCCGCAAGAACAGTGTCTCGTGGGATGTATATGGGGGATGGAATTTAGGAATAAAACGTTTTTATATTAAAAATGGAAGGGCAAGATAACGAAATAAGATCAATGACAATTTTTAATGTTTTCAATTATTTTAAATAGTCTTTTATAAATTTAAAAACAAATAAAATAGGGTTTTTAAATTTTGTATTTTAAAAACGTTTTATTTTTTAGTACCATATATGTGAACGCGTTTTATGTGGCGGTTGGACGATTCAGTCGATATTCGAGAGTTTGGAAAAAATTCAGTAGTCATCCAGCATTCCTTCAGATTTTAACCAGCCAATTTCAGCTGCTATCCAGTTAGCTTAAAATCAAACGTGATATTATCCAAGTAATTTTGAGACAACAATTCGCTTGTAAGTTCCAGACTTCTTCCAGATCACTTCCAGATAACACCCAGACGTTTTCCCCAGACATTTATCTTGTTTCCAGATAATATCTAGAAGAACTTTTCCAAGCGGAAAGAGTTATCGAAATATTTTTCCATCAATTCTTTTTTATTTTTTAATTTTCTTAAATATTTTTCAAAGTATTTTAATATATTTAATATAAAATATATTTTTTTCATATACAACTTATTTTAGATATATTGCACATCCCGAATATTCCGAAATTTCAAGATTACGCCTTGAAGGAACCGTAATAAATTTGTCAAACTAGATTAAATTAACTAAACTACTAAACTAAACCTGCTCCATTTATTAAGCTAAACCGGACTAACTAAGTGTTAGCCTAACTGAAGTGAACTTGGTAAATTAAATGAGTCAAACTGCATTTCCTAAATTAACCTAATTAAAGTAAAGGGGGGAAAAAATTTCTCACAAATTTCAGCAAGCGAAACAAATTGAAAGTACGAAAGTTTATAAAAGATTAATTGTGTAAATACAATCCGGCGAATTTAACTGAAATTCATAGAGCAAACAAGTTCAAGTAATTCGCCGCGGCTAAAGACACTTGTTATTTTCAATTCACTCATTCAAATTTAATTGAACTCGTCCGAAGTAATTTCCGTGTGCGGGATTAAGAACTATGTTGGGGGGGGGGGGGGGGAAACA
>JABFPN010003407.1:0-18237 GCA_022817305.1 Leptoteleia sp. ZL-2020
TTTAAAATAAGTTAAGCACGGAACAATAGACAAATTTAAATTGATAGAAATTAATAATAAATTTTAAGTAAAAAAAAGTAAACTACATACTTAACATGTACAAAATCACAATTATCCAAAATTAGATTATGCGGCGTCATAAACGATACACTCGACTATAACACAAAAATGAACGTCGTAGAGAATAAAAGAATCGGCGCGGATCACTTGCGCAGAAGACGAACATATACTAGGAAAATCTAGTTAATATAACCGTAAATATATAGTTATCACGAAAATTAACTAATAAATATAGTTATCATTCCTATATCAATAATATGGTCATATAGCCTATAATAATGGCTATCTTAACCTAAATTTGGGTTAGTATCACCAGAAAAAGAAAGGTTAATTTCGTGTTGGTTATTTTAACTAACGCATATTTTTCTCAGTGTACGAAAGTGAAATTACTTTTAATTCAGCCATTTTTTATGCCTGTCAAAAATAATCTCATTCAATTTTTTGACTTGACATTATATTTATTTTGGATCGTTGAAGTACTTGACCTCGATCCGTGCAGCTTTATTATATATTAACAAAAGTTTCAAGTTAATGTACAATGGGAACATTTAGTTCTTATAATTAAATGCTTCAATTAAATGAATTGTCCTTGATTAAAACATTTAATTTCAATTAGCTATTTTACAAAATAATTCAAATTTTTTTGGTCATATATTTACAGAAGATACAATTTTTAATACTTTTTTTTCTTTTATAACTATAATTTTCCTTTGTTCATTTTTATAATTGACTCATTAGTTAGGTACTTTTGTCATGCAATTTTTCAATATGTACCTGTTGGTATATCGCTTTAATATTTAAAGAATTAAGGGAACACGGCACATATCGTATCATGATTGTGTTTTTTTTAAAGATAAAAGTTACATATTCAAGCAAACTTTGAACTACTTGTGTAAACCTGAACACTTAAATGCATATAAATTTCAGAGTATAAACGCAGAATGTAAACACGCAGTATCGTACAACTATGTACCGAATTGTATTATGCACTTATATAATGAATATATACATTACTATGTACTACCTGAAAAAGAGATTAAGGAAGACTGTCATGTTCCGTTCAAGTACATATACATTTTTAAATTTCTCTTACAAAATTGATATGGTACATATTAGCTTCATTTATGATACTTATAATGTTGAATACTTAAATTGAATAAAGTTTTGCTTTGGTTTAGTAAATTTTCTCTCATGAATAAAGAACTAACTTTTCTAAAACTTTTCCAAATATTTCAAATTTCGTCAAATTTTTTCTTCTGAATCTATTTCTAAAAATTTTTGTTAGTTTTATTTTTTTTATGCCGTATTATTCTTTTTTTACTATATTAAATTTTATATTTTCACTATTTATGGTTAAATGTTCATAAAAGTTTATTTTTATAATGATGTAAATTTAATATAAAAATCAATAACGAATAAATGATTGCTATAAAAATGTAAAAAAAAGTAACTCAAAGAATATAAATGAAAATAGAGATGATTGAATGAGAATTTTAATTGAGAGCTTTAATTCTATTATTTAAATTAATAATTTATAACATATGGTAAAGGTAAAGTACAAAACCTAATATTGAAGAATTGAAATTTTATTAAAAATTTCATGGATTAAATTTAGTATTTTTATTTCTCATTATCTAAGATTAGAATAAACGATATCTATGAAATAGGGTTGTGATATCATCATAAAGTTGTTCGTGTACTAACAAAATGATAACACAGTGGTAACATTGCGATGCATATGCATTGATGTACCGACTACATGCGTTATGGTTGTAAAATTATGGCTAATTGGAAAACACCGAAATCAATTTCATATAGATAAAATGTATCGATTTAGAATTTTTGTGTATTATTACACCACATTTTCATTTATATTTGTTACAAATATATTTTTATATAGTATTAAATAATTTTCTTTCCAATTGTACAAAAATTTGTACAAAAAGTTAAGTCTTAGTTTAATTAAAGTTTTCATATATAATGGTAGATGAATTAAATTTTTAAATAATTTTATTTGTTTAGCTATTTAAAGGATATCTATTAAATACTTTGGTATTTCAGTGATATAAATCAAAACATTTAATATTAATTTAACCTTGAACAACAATTTATTTAACGTGGATATACGTCTATTTACTCAAACATCAAATAGATTTTTTTTTTGTTCAGGACGTGGATACTATTTGCCATGCATGACTATTTTTAAGAGTATACGTATTTGCCACACGTACATAAAATTTTTTATTTGTTTTTGTAAAGAGAACATAAAATAAAATTTTATTTTAAAGAGTTCAAAAAATGGGTACAAAATAGGTAACATGTTTAAATCAAATCAATTAATTAATGTGTGTATATATATGTACTGTTAATATATAAAGCAACGTTTAATTATTGAAACTATTACCGTTCATTCCCCAAAACATAGGTGATATGTTAGGCGGTTCAGTTGTCTCTACTTCAGTATCTCTACCATGAGATATTTCGGATTTGCAAGATTTTTCACGAGTGCTTATACTTATTTTATGGTTCACCGCGACAACTACAATTTCGTTATTTTCTCCAGTAATATGTGCACTACGCTTCTTTTGTTTAAGTTGCACACTTTCTTCGGTAGTAAACTGTTTGACCTAGTAAAAAATTAGAGACTTGCGAACGACACCAATTTCAGATTCATTTTGGTGTTAAAGAATCGTCAACGGGTCGTCAAAATGTTGGCAATTTCTTACTGGAGACAACACTGAAAAAGACAGAAAGCAATTGCAACTTATCAAGAAAATACTCGCTTTAAAAGGATGCCAGAATGTTCTGTATCCTTTCCACATTCATCAGAAATAAAATAGTTTTTCTTTTATAAAAAATATATTATATTACTATATTCATAATGTTTGCATACTGGTTGAAGAATGTTGATAGTAAATTAAACTTCAATTTCGTTCAATTTAATTTAGTGAACTAAAATTCCAGATTATAAATAGTAGTTAATTATATGATATTGAATATAATTACATATATTATGCATTAGTATATACATTCATAAATTAATTGAGTTATTCCACTAATTTTTTAGGTTTGTAATTAATAATGTTGAAAGTTTAGCACAGGAAATTGTTACATTACAAAGTTATCTACTAAAAATTTCACAATTAAAATTAACAGACCAATTGTAATTGTTTTTCATAACTTGATAAAAATAAAAAAATCTATTTTGTTTCTATTTCTATTATTTCCAGGGATAAGGTCCAGGCTATTTGGCTACTTGTCAACTTAAATAAGGTCGCATAATGGTGATTACATTTGTAAATAGAAGTGAAGTAGACGATATTTATTCAAGGGCGAGACGTTTTATTGACAAGAACATTATACTTCATAAGTGATATAACTATTTTTAAAATATCATTATATTGATCAATAACATCCAGAACTGAAATTTTGTTCAGTTTTATAATTCTTTAAAAATTATCTTAATCTTGAAATAATAATATTAAAATATAATATGAAAAATGGAATTATAACTTTAGCCCTTTATATTGGTTATTAAAACTTTATTTACATTTTACTGGAGATATAATTAAAATAATGGATTTGGTATTTGCAATAGTGAATATTTGTATATAAATAATATTATAATGAAAACATATCGATGCATACAGAAAAAACAGTACGATTCAAATTAAACAAATTTTCGTTATCTTGAAACGTATCATTTATAAGTGGTATTTTATGAGAGTGCCAACTAAGTGAATATTTCAGTATAACTGAAGTGCACGAAAAACGTTTGGTCGATATGTAATGCGAAAAACCTGATGTGCAATATGAAATGGAAAATCGAACGGTTTTTTAAAGCTTTATAATTTTTTTCTGTATATCAATTTTATACTCTAGTAATTATTTAGAAAAGAACACATTGAATATTTGGAAAAGGTTGTATCAGATGAAGAGTGAAAGACTGAGACGGGACAGTAAAATTTATTTTGAGAATAAAATCATTAATAAAAGCTGTAAGTTTTGAGAACATCCAATGACGGTTTGTCGCATAACAGTCCGACCACAAAGCAATTTCTGAACTTGTGATATATTTACATAATTGGCAAATAAGTGCAGCGGAAAATGATGTCAAATTTATGTCCACCAGAATCTGCTATGGATTGCAAATAACATTAAGGAGCACTCTCGAATCATGTAGTACTTAACGAGAAATGCGGTTATAAATTTCTCATGACTGTTCATTTAATCCAAGATGCTTTAAAAATTAATAATAGTAGAAAATTTTGATATCACATTCACTACGATATTAATGTTTTAATTCTGAAAAGACATAACGAATCATTATTTTAATGTAAGTATCCAGTCATTTTTTACGTATAATAATTACAGATTATTAAATTTACTTTGTTACAAATATATATATACTTTAATGTCCTACTTTCTTAAATATTTAATTTTAATTATTAAGTTTTTAAGGTGATCAATAAAAATTGAGCTCATAAAATTCTGCGCAATATAATAATAATCATCAAACTATTTATTAAAATTAATATTTTTCATATTAAGTATTATTTTTAATTTGAAAAGTTTTAAAGAAAATATATCACGGAAAAATTGCTGGCATCCACATGACTAGCCAAATCAACCGTGATAATCGATATTTATGTCAATGCTAGATGGTGATCTTTTAAAGTCAAAAGCTTGATATAAACTGTTATTATCTTCTTAGCAATGGAACCAACAATATCCCATTTCAATGAATTTCGCTTTAATAGATAGGAAACAAGCGTCTGCAAACTGTTCCTTAATAAAGACTTATTTAAAGAACCAATAGATCTTTTTAAATGTACTATCGCGAATAGTTTATAACAATAAAAAATAGAAGGTAATAAGAAATTTAAAAATAATATTGATATAAACATAATCTTATTGAAGCTGACAGAAACAATGATGAGTTATGTAATCAAGTAAAATTACATTTTATGCACATCAATTTGATTGCATTAATAAATGCTAAATACTAAATTTATATTTCATTCTTATTATACAGAAGTATTTTATTCTTATCTCGAAATACATACATGAATAAAGTATATAAAATAATTCTTATTTTATTATTCTTGTAAAATATTATTCTCATAAAGTTTCTTTACACAAAATATACGCAAGCTTTTATTTATATAGTACAATTATTATACTGATGCAAGTATTACTTTTTAATGACATAAAAAATGTTTATGCATAAAATATTATTAGGTATTGCGTAGAATTATTTAAAAATATTCATTTATAGCACACTCTTCATAAAAATATTAGTGGCAATCATGAAGTATCACGCTCTGTGTAAAATTTTAAACACAAATCACGTTTTGTATATTCAACATTCCTTTTAAATTTTGTCGAATATTCCATTTATTGGCTTCATGTTGGAAACTGTCGAGTATTCATTTTTGAATTCTAGCAGTTGACTAACCGCTGAGTGTGTAATGCAGCTAACTATCGTCATTTATTTCGAGAGAAAAATGGTCTGAAAAAGTCTGCAACTGTCTGAGAAGATATCAAAATTGAGACTATTGACTTTTGCAGACATTTTTGCAGACATTTGTAGACTGTTTGGAGAAACTTTTTCAGACATTTGCGGACTTGATTGCAGACTTTTGCGAACTTTTGCAGACAATAAATTTTCACAAGGGACACTTCAACGTTTCAATTGTTAATTAATTTGTTTACAAAGTGTATAATTTGTCCTGTCAATTTATTAGGGTATAAATGACTTTTTGTTGCAATTATGCAATCAATATACCCTCCAAGAGAGTTATTCAATTGTCCCTTGTAAACAATTTCATTTACATTTTCTAAAAGTTTTTAAATGTAACTGTTATATCCGCTTTAAGATGTTTTTATTTATATTTCATTTGTAAAAAGATTCTCTGATATGAACTAATGTTAATGAATTTTTATTCCAGTCGACATGAACTTCATAATCAATGCATATTAAATTCATAGTGAATTCATTGTTAATTAATTGTGAAAATGGATGTTAACTGGGATCTAACAAAAGAATCTAACTACTCGTCCGCTTTAATCGCTCCTTTTCAATATATTATCTTTCATGACCTGAAGAAGGCTATGAACTTCTTTACATATATGTTCATGAGAATGCAGTCTTTAATATAGCGTGCGCAAAGTGAGGATTCTCAATGTAGAATGGTTTATCGTCATGAGTGTGCTGTAAATAAAGCTTTTTGTACATCACAGCGGTAAAAGTAGTAAATAAACTGGGTTTCAACTTTGAACCACGTTTGTAAATCAGGCAGAATTTAACACCAACCTCAGATAAGGGAACATTCGTCTAAGTGAGGATGAAAATCTTTGGCTTTGGTTCGAAAAAAGAAATTTATTATAATGTAAAATTTATTACATTATTAGACTGTCAAAGACAAGTTTTTAAGCTTCAGCTTCTAAAGCCCAAGTGAGTTTAAGTTTAAGATTCAGGATTTCTCGCACTAATTATATTAAAGTGAAATTTATTTCCAATAAAGCAGACTTCACGAGTGCGTGAATTATAAGTTCAATACTGTTTAATGTAAATGTAATTTATATCCATCATTGAACCATTAATGTCAATTACATGTATCATTAATGAATCAAATATTAATATATTTGGCGATCTGGGAATTTATGACAATATTTGGGGTGAATGCAAAACAGTCCGCAATCTTCGGTACATTCGTAATAATGTTGTAATTGAAATTTTATGGAAATCAGAGGCTACTTTTATTGTAGACATGTATACCCAAGATAGAAATTGATCCTCTGCCACCGTTAATGAACTGAATACCATTGACGCTGGAACTGAATTCGATTTATTAAGTATATATTAGTAAAATCAATTCTTTTTCTACAAATTAAAGGAAATTTTAAATGTAGTAGCTTTTAGTTCAACATTACTAATAATTGCTTTTATGATTATCATTTTTATTATTTTCAAGAGTAGAAATTTTAAAATTCTGGAGATATACACATATTAATATAAAAAAATTGGTAATATCGCTATGACCTTTTTCTTAGTGTATGTATATCCTCAATTTTGTCGGAAAGGTTTTATCTTAATTGTTAATAAGCTTTTTGTATAAAATTTTTCTAATTTTAAAAATATTTGCTGAACACGTAAGCAGTTCAACTAATTTTGTAGTGAATAGATTTTCATTACTTATTCTAAATTAAAGAGTATTCGATGTACAAATTTCAATAAATATTAATCAAATTTTAATGAAAATTATGAAAGCAGTACCTGAATGATGTCTGAAAGCAGAATGAAACTTTATATTTATGGAGAATTGGTTTAATTTAAGTACATTTTAATCAAGTTTCGTTGTATCATACAAATACCAGATTTGTCGATGTTGCATTTGAATTTAGTTTAACTTTCTCAAGTGAAACTGGAAACGAATTGAACTTTGAAATTACATTCTTTTAAAAAGCTCTAATTTAAAACTTATAAGTTTATTGAAGCGTGTATCATCGGTTTTAAATTTTTAGAACTTATTCAATACACAAATTTATAGTTTATACATGTGTAGACAAAAAATGTTTTAACATAATCTGTAATAGAATTTATAGAATTAAAGGACTATTATGTTAACATGAAAGATAAACAAAAGAAAAAGTAATGCTTACAATTATAATACCTTTCTGCAAATTAAATTAGATTTTTTATTTAATAATTTTAACAAGTTTGATGTAATATTGATATTATAGAAAGCGTACATACCATCAGACAAAAAGTAGATGTTACGCATACTTTTAAAAGAAATTATGAAAATAAGTTACAATTTTTTTAATTGAGCCAGTGAAAATTATACCAGTGAAGTATCACTCGGTGTAAAAAGAAATAATCTAATTTTCTATTTTACTGTATATAAAAAATTAAATTATAAAATTTTAGTTAATAGTAATTGATCTTCAATTACTATAATTATTTATTCACTTTGAATTTAGTTTTATGATGCTATAAAAATAAAATTCATTCTGTTGAAAAGCATTCATAAGGTGAAGTTAACTTTTATCGATTAAGTCTTTCCTTGTGCATAACTGATAATATTTATATACATTAGTTTAAACATTTTGATGAAACAACATTTACTCAGTTAATAATCATTTTCCATTGTTTTTGGTGGGATAATATTTATATTGAATTAATTTAAATAAATACGTTTACATTTATCTCTCTGTCGGAATCAGAAATTAACGGTTGGTAATATACCAAATGTCGATACTGTTCCATTCCAGTAAGGAAGCTTAATGCAATATTATTATCTATATTTTTTATTAAAAATATAAATGAAAATATTAGTAAAAATGTAAGGTCTAATGAAACTTATAACTCTTGATTTTCTCTGTATTTTATAAACGCGCAATAATTTGATTTAATAAAACAGATGTGTACATTTATCTGCTGCAGGGGACTTGATGGACATTTTAGCAATGGTTAACTCAGCAATAAATTTCATCCTTTATTGTGCTATGAGTCGGCAATTTCGCAAAACCTTCAGTCAACTATTTTGTACATGGAGAGGACAAAGACGATGGTCGTCGATACCAGCGCACAACGACAACAATCTTCCAACTGGAACAAATCATACGTTGACACAGGTTACGCAATTGTAATGTGGATCGACCTACACGTTATTAACTTCCTTGTGTAAAAAATTATCTTTGACAAAAATGTCTGTAATACTACAATCTAATTTAATGAATTTTGTGTTAATTGAATAGGCATAAAAATATTGTAATTGTACATATTGAAGGAATAAATAAGTATCAGCGAAGTAAAATTATTTTAATTTTTAATGTAAAATTTGTAGGCTTCGCATTAATTTAGATGCGAATATTTTTAATAATACGATAATTGAAAGAGATTATACTATAAAATTTGTTAATTTATGTTACAGTTTTTATACTTTAATTTTAGGTAGAATGCTTTTATAAATCATACTCATTTGAATTTTTATACATACCGAGATTTTAGAATGGAAATCTGGCGTTGATTTAACATTGTAACATTGTAGAAATAAGACTATTTTTTACATTTTTATCTACTTATTTTTGTAAGTTATTAAAGGTATAAGAATGCAAAACTTATCGTGAGATCTATTTTGACGACGTGTCACAATCGTTCCCGTAAACTCATTTCCCAGTATTACAGTCATTTTTGGCGTAAAAATGTTTTCAATTGATAACTTTTTTATCGAACGAATAGATTTAAGAAAAATGTGTATGTGATCGTTAAATGATAATGCGCAGTTGTATGTATGTATGTGTTTCATACGTTAATAGTAATGGTTGTTTCTATATTCTTATATAGTTAAAACTTTATAAAAACAAAAGTCTTTTCATATTATTTTTACACCGAATTACTTATATCTTGAAACTTAAGTAGCAGTCGAATTAATTAAAGCATATGAAATTTTCAATCAGTAACATTATTATAAAATATATATAGATTATATATAATTATTGATTGATATTCCAATTGTTTTGTATGAAAAAATATGTTATTAATTTTTGAATAACGTTTAAGCTTTTCCTATAGAAGTTAAAGATTATATAAATATTTTTTCTTATGCAGATATGTGATAATGGTATTTTCATATGCTGTAATATATTTGACTGCAAATTATATTTATTTATATATTTAAATTATAAAACCTGTAAATAGAAATTTATGAGATTTTCGTAAGAAAATCATATTTTAATATTATATACAGAATAAAAATGGACCACATCGAAAGAATAATTACAATGATCTTTTAAAAAATAAAAGTAAACAACAATAAATTAGTAAAAAAAACATATTTTTTATATTTGAACTTCGTGTTCATTATTATACGAAAAAATATAAAATAAAAGCCAATTTTTATTTCCACGTAACAGTATATTATTTGATTTAACAACTTTTACAATACTAAAAAGTAAATCATTACTAAACAAAATAACATTAATATATTAAATTTCAAACAAATGTTGAAAGGGGTCCATTTTTATTCAACATCGCCTTATCTATATTCAATTTCATTATTTTGGAATTATGTAATTATTTCATCGAAAGCCAGAATCTGTATATAAAATGAATTAAATAAAAAATAATACAAGCGACTAAATTTTATTAAACCTGTGCATTTACATTTACTACACTTGTACAGTAAATAAACAAAATTATGCTTTAAATTCCATTTATAAATTTTTTTTAGGGTTGTATAAAGTTTCCTGAAATAAGCTACAAAACTATCTATTTTATTTTAAAAATTGCTTTTATTCATTCATTTGTATCCTTCCTTTCCCTTTTCTCATTTTTGATTTCAATTTTCCTTCCCCTTTACACCATCCGAACCCGCTTTGTCATTCCTTCTCATAAGTTAACTAAGTCCCTGATAGTCAAAACTGTTGCTCGTACCTTATCAGAACAATTTAAGATTTCTAAAGAGGACGCTCTATAAGCTCTTTATTCGCCTTCCAAAGTTCCCATCATTTTTAAGAACCTAGAAACATGTAAGGAATCTAAAAAATTCCGGTTAATCAATATTTCTGCAATATGAATAATAAATTACTAATAATGATTTACAACTGTTATATGAAATGCCATAATATATCTTGAATCGATCGAAAATACCTTGTACGCTATTCCTCTTGATCTTAATCTATACTTAATGACACATAACACCTTATGCATGTAATATCGGTCATGTTCAGATTATATAGGCTTTATTGAGACCGTTTTATTGGATACCAGTTTCACAATAAATTAAATTGGGAATCAGCTATGGAGAATCGGCATCAAATAAGTAGTGTAAGTCAATATTAAGTAGGTCGTTTTGGTTCCAGTTAAGTCCAGTCCAATGTTTTGGAATGATTGAATGATTACTCAAATGTAAATTATTTAAAAATTAATATTTATTTTAAAGTAGTAAAACAGATCAACGAATGGGCAGACATTATTGATAATCTGTAAGAAAATACTAAAATACATTAAGAAACATGTATTCTATCGCAATAACTAAGAGAGTTTAATAAATAGTAAATTATTTTAGTTTTTTTTAGAACATTTCTTTAAAAATAAAGACCCCACGGATATTTTTTTATTACTGAGTAAACTTAATTATACACTATTTTGATTTTACAATATAACATAATTTGGAATTTTTGCATCTAAGACTTTCATACCATAAAAGCAGTTGATAAACGCAGGTACAGGAAATCTGAAATATACTTTTATATAAAATAAAATTAAGCATATTTCTGTCTACTTAAATTATCAAAAAATGTCTCTCTGATATTAAATACGAAATAATAATATGAATAAAAGCAGAACTAATAAAAATACTGATGTCGATAAAGAAGAAATTAAACTTTGATGTCCATTCTTTAAATAATTAAGAAAATGTAACATAAATATGGACATATGTATTTTTTATTGTTACTGTAATTTTCAAAATATTTACTTATTTTTATTTAATTTTATTGCGTTAAATATTCCGTTTGTATTAGGCAAATTAGTTTCTCTACCATTGACACTATGCCCGACATCTAGTTGCTGTTAAGGAAGCTCTTTTCCAACAGTTCAAATCTAGCCTAACCGACCTTCATATGGTCCCAGTGTAAACGATATTTTACAATCTGATAACAGCTTTATGGCAGTGGTAATATCTATGCGATTAATTTTATTCAAAGGCATAATCTGCACAGTTTATATTCGTGTTGTTTGGGACAAGTTATTTTATAGTGAAAAAATAGGTTATTTTATAGTGATGACAATGAATTCTGAGAAATTTATCATATTTAAGATACCCATATGTGCAGCTGTAGGATATGTTAGAATGACGAGGTAAATACTGATAAGTTCAATATTCTAGTTATCAAAAGAATATAGTTTAACCGTACAATGGCAAAATATAAAAGAGAAGAACTAATTTTAAATAGTAATCACACGTTTTATTAAAATCATTTTATGGAAAATGATATTATACAGTTGAGACAATTTTGCGACAAAAGGGATACATATAATGTAAACATTATTAGTAAGTTTATTACATTGTAGTTTATTAAAACTTTACTTACATTACATAAGAATAATGAATTTTATTGTATAATAAAATTTTACTTTTTATCAATAATTAGTATTGTAGTAAATATCTAAAAATATAAATAAAAGCAAAATGTTTAAATTATAATTTTTTTATACAACAAAAAGTTGAGAAAATTTATACTTAAACAATTTATTTATTATTACAAATTTATACTTAAACAATTTATTTATTTATTATAAAAATTGATAAAAAATTTAGACAATTTCTCACCCTCTCAAAAATTAACCCAGGATATGATTACGTTATTGGAAACAATAATCTTTAATCAATATTCACACAAAGTTAATTAAGGATTCTGATTACTGTTCCGGAGACGAACTGTTCGACCACTGAGATTGTGCGGTACTTATACCCGCAGTTGTTGCACGGTGCTTATGAGCGCATCCAATATCTGGCAGTGCAAATTGAAGAGGGAGGGAGGGTTCGTTATGTCGACCGTGAAAGATACCGCGTAACTCGTTGCTTACGGAAAAATTCAAAATATTTAACATACCATTTTTATCCTTGAACCACAAGGAAGCATTGGTTTCCTATTTAAAATTTAACAGATTCTCCATGCCTGCCCCCCTTTAAATATCTGTGTAAGGAGTCGAATTTGGAATCATTGAGATATTTCTTCGGATTTTTCATGTAAATTGTATATGAATAATATATATATTTCACTTTTTTTTTATTATTGCAACAATAAGACTACATGGGAATCCTTGGGTACACGTCTATAGTATTTCATTAATATTCATAAATAATATAACAATATTATTGCAATAGATGTGTTTTAGTAATAAAAGTAGGATGGTACACTGAAAAGAATTTAGATAGCCAATTTTATCCTGCATAGTGAAATGAATCTACTTAAGTTGCAAGGATATTCTTCTGATTTCGTACGTACTTCTGTCCAAATCAGAAACATTAGTATTACCGTTGTTATCTCACATGCAGAAATGAATTCGTGAATGGCAAAATGCTTTCTTTAAGCTAGCAATGCTTCCAGTGTAAGAGCACATTTAAGATAAATCAACACTCTTAAAAATGATCTGCTTAAAATAAAATTAAATTCCTCTAATGATATTTCATTTTAAAATAAAAAAAGTAAGCTGATTATTAAAGTATTCCTTTTATATTAATTAAATACATAATTTTAAGATAAAATAATGCCTTTTTATAACGAAAGGTAATTCCTTTATACTTTAAAACATATCGTTTCAAATTTACAACAAGTCCTCTTAATTTAAGAATAAGACATGAAAATCGTACGCAGTGTGGAGAATTCTAGTTGTTGTTGTCTCTGTCATTCGTACTCCGAATATTGTGCGACAGACAACTTACGCAGTTTTGTTGAACACTGTTGAACGCTTCGTTACTAACTTCAAGTGCGAGCCCCGGACCTAGAATTCTCCACACTGATCGTACGTGCGATATCGGATATATATAGGTTACGTTGTCACCTGTCACATTCTTTAATAACAAAATTTAAGGAAGAGAAACAACTTACTTTTATTTTACACGGAATTCATATGAACTACAAATGATATTCCTCTAATTTTCAGAGGATGCGTACATATACAGTCGTAACAAGAAATTCCTCTTATTTTCAAACGAAATCCTCTTCTCGTTATTTTAACCAGAATATCATTTTATTTTGAAACGATTCCTGTGAATTTGAAATGATTTTTTTAAGAGTGTGTGTATGGATAAAGATATAATTTTATAAACATAGTATTTACTTTTATTTTATTGAATGGAAATGAAGGACATTTGAGACGAATTAATGCTGGGAAATGGGTATTAAGGTGTTTTCGAATTTCACGATGCCCGATGAGAAAAAGAGGAAAACTCGCAAGCGCAAAGTGGGACACTGTGTGCGGTGCGTGATTATATGATCATGCTAAGGCATTGTTGCTGGTGCAAGCTAATCTCGAAACAAGTGGAAACATCCATAACTAATCAATATTCAGCTTTGTGATTACAAGGAGCGATAATAGCAGTTTTGTTCTCACGTTTAAACATACTTTCGTAACGCCTTAATAATTCCCGCTATATATTTCGTGTAACGCAAAAAGCGACTATCAACAGATAGTTCTTTAAGAAAAGTTGTCATTATTTTTGTTGCAAATTCTCTAGTGAATCACGGATATATGTTATCCTGCTGTTTAATACGATTTTTAATGTCTTGTCACGGTAATTTCTGTTCCGTTTTGAAAGATAAATTTTACAAGTTTTACGATTTTACAAATATTTTCTAAGTTAATGTAGAATATCACAACTTTTAAAGATAAACAATAATATTAATGTTTTATCGTGCAAGCCGGTAATTTTGTTTAGTATTTCCACGTTAAATTTAATTGAATTCTTCTCTCAGTGTATAAATTTGCCTTTTTCTTGCCGAATTTGCAAATAATTTCAATTGTTTGAATTTATATATAATTTTTTTATTTTATTACAAATCAATTTTTGATTTGATATTCGTAGCATTGTTCATTTTATCCACGTATAAATTAGGTTAAACCTTTTGTTTCGTTAAATAAATCATATTCTTTGAAGTAATTATGTTCAGTCGACGGCAATAAGAAAGCTGCGTTTGCGTTTAAAATTTGTTAAATAAAATTTTACATTTTACATTGAATAATAAATAATTAAATTTTGCAAATTGAATATTGAAATTATAATGTAAGAATTTAATTAAAATGTTGAATTTAAATTCGTAACAAGTTGTGACATATAAATTAAAAGACATTTTTACATACGAGAAAACCGGACCATGACATCAAAGTAAATAAATCGATGAATTATAATTAAAAACCTAGCAAACAAAGGAACAAACATAACGAAATAATTTTTGCTTTACAAAAATTGCTTTTTGTAGTTAACTCAAAGTACTGCTTTCTATTTAAATATTGGCTGACAAAAAATAGCGAAGAATTAATAAGAAATAAAAAAATTCACACACATCCTCGAGTTATTATAAAACATATTAGCAACCAATAATAAATTTCTCTCATTGTAGATATTATAATGATGAAACATCATTTTGTTACATTAAAGTATCCTTGCATCATCAAAATGAGACACTTCCGCAGAAATAGATTCATAATCTAATTGCATAAATTATAGATAATCTGACAATTGAATGATTCGCGGCAGCATAATTTACCAGTGAAATTGATTGAAATTTTCATAAGTTGTGACTAAGAAAAGATAATTTGTGTTAATAACTGCAATCAGAAGAATGATTGATCCATTTATTATAAAATAATAACTGAATTCGAGATAAGAATGACATTTTTGTCTTAAGTTCCAAAGCAAATCATTATTGTCCATGTTGAATTTTTTTTTTTTTTTATTTTTACTTCAACTGCAAAACAATCAATTAAAATTCAATAGCAAAATATAATTATTAGATTATTCTTGTCTTCTTTTGTTTTGCAACTTTTTATTTCCATCATTTATTTGCCGTTGTTTTGCTAATGAGAAAATAATATTTATGAAGAAAGTTTTAAATATGAATACTTTGTGGATATTGAAGTTTTCAACTCCATAAAAATAGATTGAACTCTTTTATAATTTAGATGTTAAACTGTCCGTCCAGTTACAAATATGACACTTTGTCCTCGCACAGTATTTTTCGTAGTTCCATTTGAATTTTAAACCGACTAAATTTTTATAAGAAAATATCCTCTAAAGTGACGTGAATTTTTCTGATAAGGTTTACACTGAGAGAAATAGATAGTTAAAAGCACCATCTAGATAGAAATAGATAGTTGAAAAGAGATAGTAAAATAAAGTATCCAGATAGTAAATCGATATCGATATCGCGCGGTCGATAGTGATGCGCACGACACTAGTACCTAGCCTATTTCCAATTATATTTCTTAATTGTGTTTTGTTTAAACATTGTTGTGGAAGTGGTGTTTGACAGCATTTAACCTTATAGAACTAAATGATGTGTTTAAAGGTTTATGTACTTAAGTTCGGTTTTTAATTCATTATACTTTGTATTAGCAGGTTATTATTTTATTGGCAGTTTAATTTACTATCCAGATAGTTCGAAAAATTATCCAGATAGTAGTGTGCTCTACTATCCACGGATATTAAAGTTTACTATCACAGATATTCACAAAAACTATCTAGATCATTATTTTAACTATCTATTTCTCTCAGTGTAAAATAAAATATTTGAAAGTTACATAAAATAAATTGATTAAAAACAAAAACATTAAATAAATATTTGCTAATATATAATATATTCAAATACATTTCTTTACTCCTGCTCAGTTTTAAAGTGAAACAGATTCACGTCAATCATGAATTATTAAAGCACATTTCTAAAAGCTTTAATGTGCTTGGTCAGTTTTATGCATGCGATGAAAATGTCTCTTATCTGAAAGCAGATTTTTTTTATAGAATATTATACCAAATTAAAAACATTAAAAGCAATAACTATTTAAAAGTACTTGACTTTACTTTGTAAAACTAACATGTATCAATTACAAATTATTGACTAAACTTTATACACAATTTTTTTAGTATAAAAACCTGACTTGTAAGGGCTATTAAAGTATTCCAGCAACAATCTCAAAAGGATCCTTATCAATAGCTCATTAGGTTTTTTTACAATTATAATTATAATCCTCCAAATTAGAGTTTATCTTAAATTAGTCAAATTAAGCGTTAATAATTTGAAGGCATTATTACTAATAATAACATAATTATAACTAATTCCAATATAACTTTAATAACAATAAAAGACAATTGAAGATGAAATTAATAAACTTTCAAACTATCAATTTTAAAGTAAAATATAAACCTGTAAACAATATTCTTATTAAGAAATATGTGTATTAAATAAATAAAAACCGGATTAATTAATGACAATTTTAGTTGTTTAAGTAATATATAAATTATTCAAAGTGTTATATTTTTGTCTGGAAGAAAGGTATAAAAGATGTTTACGTTGTTCCGTGAACGCCTGTTAACAGTCAACCCTACGAACAAAACGTCACGTCACGTAAGACATTGTCAGGATCTCTGACACTCGGCGTTATACATGTTTGTTAATACTTGTTGTACAAGTATGTCACATTCCAATAAGCAGCATTTTCTGTGAAAATGTTCAAAAGACTTTACCAATAATAATTCCACTATAATAATTACGACAAAAGTACTTCACTTTGTAATATAATAATTACATTTCGAAACTACTTTTTTCTTTGCTGCAAAGGATGTTTTGTTTCTTGGCCAACGAGTGACGTTTCACCTTAATAACTGATTATTGAACAACATAGGCAATAGATTAGCAACATCTAACGGACGAAACATAAAAGAAAAAGTTTGCCAGAAATTAGAATTCAGTTGATTAAAATTTGTAATCCCTGGTTTCTAATTTTTAATATTCTTTACTCTCCGTGTGTTTTTTTTTTTTTGTCAGAAATGTTAATATATTTCAATTGAGTTTTACCCTGCGTGTAACAATGCCGTTACAGTTTCATCGTCGTGTATTCGGCGAGATTGACGATTCCTTGATTATGCAAGTTTGAAACATCAATTCCCGTGAGAATGTCGAAGTAATCCCGATACTTTCCTCGACCAACTAAAACTTGCAAACCGAGCTTACGTAGTTTCGAGATCGATACTTGGACAAGCGATTCCTCGAGGCGAACAGCGCTTCGCAATTCGTAAGTTCAATCACAATTTCATTTCAATTCTATTCCAAGTCTACTTTCCGTTAAATATCTTTACCCAGTTATTCGCCCGGATTGACATTTTTGATAATGAAATGTGCCCCGGCAAAAGAATCGCGCGTTATATTTCATGCCTGCCCAACCAAGTCGCGGAAATACGGTACCAAGTTTTAGTTGACGCTCATTAATGCTCGTAGTCCAACAATGTTTCACCCTCCAGATGTAATAATTCGTCAACATACACGCAAAATAATGGTTTAGACATAGTAGATAAACTTATATGGTTACGAACTTCTGGTCAAATAAACGCGGAAATTCTGTCCGGATTGACAAAATCATTTACTCAAAACACCTATACAAATTTGACT